>MJUU01012641.1:208013-231625 GCA_002080025.1 Modiolus philippinarum | reverse complement strand
CCTCAACTTCGTTGAGGCGAACTAAAAATTCCATGAAAAAGGGCAACAACTCCTACAAAGATTTTTGGATTTTCTCCAAAATTTCAGTTCGGGTAGATCTTGATATGCTGAACCTTTTTGCAATTTACACTTGACCTTTATCTGTTACGCTTTTTAAAATAAAAAAAATATATTAAAATTTAGAAAATTTCATGGAAAAAGGGCAATAACTCCAACACTAGTTTTCGGATTTTCTTTAAAATTGCAGGGCGGGTAGATCTTAACATGCTGATTATTTTCACTTCGAATCAGATTTTTTATATCTGTTATTTGCAAAAAAATGCAATTTACCCCATTGTTCTATTTTTAGTAACAGCAGCCATGTTGCCTTTTTTTGGACTAATCGAACATAATTTTGAAACTTTTTACCTTGGTGATGATTCAGATCAAGTTTGGTAACAATTGGCCCAGTGGCTTCTGAGGAGAAGATTTTTTAAATAGATGACAAAAAGTATCAAATTTCTTAAATTTGACCAATAATGGGCAAAAACTCCTATATGGGTAGTCAGATTTTCTTCAAAATTTCAAGCTAGGTAGATCTTGATATGCTGAACATTTTTGCAATTAAACGTTGACCTCTATCTGTTACAGTTTTTGCAATAAAAAATAAAGAATATCAAAATTTTGAAATTTTCACGGAAAAAGGGCAATAACTCCAAGACGGGTTTTCCGATTTTCTTCAAAATTGCAAGGCAGGTAGATCTTGTCATGCTGATCACTTTTACTCATGTCAGATTATTGATATCTGTAATGGTTTTTGAGTTATTTGCCAAAAACAGCAATTTACCCCTATGTGCTATTTTTAGTAACGGCAGCCATGTTGTTTGGTCCTCGGACTAATCGAACACAATTTTGAATCTACATACCCTGGTGATGATTCAGGTCAAGTTTGGTTAAAATTGGCCCAGCGGTTTCAGAGGAGAAGATTTTGGAAATAGTTTTCGACGGACGGACGGACGGACGGACGGACGCCGACGGACGCCAAGTGATGGCAATAGCTCACATGGCCTTTTAGGCCAGGTGAGCTAAAAAAGGCACAAAGTCGGTAAACAGGAAGTGGTCATTCGATATGACCGAAAAGGGGAGGCGCAGTATAGGACCCCATAATAAAGCACCATACCAAATATCAAGTGGCTGTCATTTGTGGTTGCTGAGGAAAGTGCGACGAAAATATGTGTGACGGACGGACGGAGGGAATGACGGACGGACGGACAGAGGTAAAACAGTATACCCCCTCCTTCGGAGCGGGGGTATAAAAAATCATGAAGTGGGTAAAAAGAAAGTAGAATAGCAATATGGCTGAAAAACGGAGATGCAGTATAGAACATTAACTGAAACTCTTTGCCAAATATCAAGAAGCTGTCATGTGTAGTTGCTGAGAAAAATGCAACGAAAAAGTCACAATTTGGAAAATGACAGTTTAAAGGCACAAAGTCGGTAAACAGGAAGTGGTGATTCAATATTGCCGAAAAGGGGAGGCGCAGTATAGGACCCCCATACTGATGCACTATAACAAATATGAAGTGGCTGTCGTGTGTAGTTGATGAGAAAAATGCAACAAAAGTCAAAATTTTGAAAATGAGAGTAAAAAAGTCACAAAGTCGGTAAACAGGAAGTGGTGATTCGATATGGCTGAAATGGGGAGGTGCTGTATAGAACCTCCTACTGATGCACTATACCAAATATCAAGGGGCTGTCATATGTAGTTGCTGAGAAAAATGCGATGAAAAGTCAGGATTTTGAAAATGAAAGTAAAAAAGTCACAAAGTCGGTACACAGGAAGTGGTGATTCGATATTGCCGAAAAGGGGAGGCGCAGTATAGGACCCCATACTGATGCACCATACAATATATCAAGTGCCTGTCATGTGTAGTTGCTGAGAAAAATGAGACGAAAAGTCAGGATTTGATTGATTGATTGATTGAATATTGTTTAACGTCTACTCAGCAATATTTCATCTATATCAAGACGAGAACAAGTTTGTTAATAAATAATCACTTTGGGGTATGGAAAGGGCCATGGGACGGGAAATTCTGACTGCCATTGGAAAAGTAGGGTGAAATCGTCAAGGGCGGGGAATTTAGCCTGGTAGCCGATCACCTACAGACCACTCCAAAAAGAGCTTGCTACAAGGGTTCTTTAACGTGCAGGAAGCGTGGCATTTCTTCCAACACGTGGACCTGAGTTTACATCCCATCCGAAAGATGGGTTGTGTATTTATTAATCCCGCACAACCACGGAATGGGTCCTATTTCTATATCCCGGGACCCTCGGGGTCAGCCTCCGTTTAGGAAGGGTCACACCTCGCAAGCCGGAGATACTAGGTCCTATTTCTATATCCCGGGGTTCCCTCGGGGTCTTCTGTTAGGAAGACTCATACTCCAAGCTCAGAGGATGTTGCGGGCCTATTCATAAGCCGGGACCGCGCACGGCGGCAGGATTTTGAAAATGAAAGTAAAAAGTCACAAAGTCGGTAAACATGAAGTGGTCATTCAATATGGCCGAAAAGGGGAGGCGCAGTAAAGGACCCCATATTGATGCACCATACCAAATATCAAGTGGCTGTCATATGCTGTTGTTGAGGAAAATGCGACGAAAGTATCTGTGACGGACGGACGGACGGTTGGACGGACAGAGGTAAAACAGTATACCCCCTCCTTCGGAGCGGGGGTATAATAATGTTTTTTAGTGTTGATGATCCTGAACTCTTACATCATGTATGTAATTTCTTTCATAAACATCTACCTGAACTTTTTGATACAAAAACGAATGTCTCCCCCAGTACGTACTTTTCTTTGAGAAATAAAACACAAGCAAGTTTTATGATGTCATCGGGTGGCCAATCATTCCAGCTAGATCATATACACAACTAAGCACGATGGTCAACAATCCTGTGAAGTTTGGTTGAACTCCAATGAAATATGTAGGAGAATTGGAGTCCACAAACTTTGTGACGGATGGATGGACAGACTGACGGACGGACGGACTGACAGACGGACGGACTGACGGACAATATGGGAGGGGGAGACAAAATAATAACACATCAGTATGGAAACTTTAAGTTCTCCTTTTAAATTCTGGAGATATCCTTTTAACATTTATTATCCAGTCTATTGACTCCTTTTTGCAGCGACCCCCGTGTCTGTTGCACTAGAGCTTTTCATTTTTTGTTCATGCACCAGACACGAGAGGACTAACAACACTCATATGGAGATTTTTTTAGCCATGTTCACACTTCGAAGACTTATAAACATATTAAAGTTGCTATGTTCTTATGGCATTGACTCCTACTGCATTTAAGTTACTGTTTCTACAAGCCTTTTTGCACTCGTCACGGGTATGGCATAAAGCTTTCAGCGTTTATTGTTTAGGCGTTACGCATTTCTTGATGATTGGGGTACTCCGTTAGATACATTGGTTACATCTATAAGGTCTACTTTTGTAACAAATCATGATCTTACCTTCAATTTACCCCCATTTCATCACAAAAAACCGACACCCCTTACCACACAGAGCCGACACCCCATATGTGTGGTTGTACCCGGTGTGTAAAGTTTGGTTGAATTTGCTTCAGCAGTTTCAGAGTTGATTAAAAAATGATATTCCAATAGGGTCCAACGTTAAACCTAAGTTCCGCGCTTGGGACCATGTTTTTTATCGGGTCGGAACGAAATGAGAAATCTTTGTAAACGACCTTCCATAGATCATTCCTGTAATTTTGGTTGAATTTGCTTCAGTGGTTCCAGAGGAGAAGAAGAAAATGTGAATTTCCTATCGGGCCAATGTTAACTTACATGTATGTTCCGTGCTTGCGGCCATGTATTCTGTCGAATCGGAATAAAATGTGCAATCTTTGTAAAGGACCTTTAGTACATCATTCCTGTAAAGTTTAGTTGAATTTGCATTGGCAGTTTTCCGCGCTGGCGGCCATGTTTTAAGCGTATCGGAACGAAATGAGCAATCTTTGTAAAGGACCTTCCATACATCATTCCTGTAAAGTTTGGTTGAACTTGCTTCAGTGGTTTCAGGAGAGGAGATGAAAGTTTGAAAAGTTTACAGACGATGGACGGACGACGGACGCCAAGTGATGTCAATAGCTCATACAGATCCGTTGGGTCAGGTGAGCTAAAAAAAAAGAGAAAAAAATAGACTCACAAAACTTAATATATTGAGTACTCATTTGTCTTCGTTGATGTTATTGTTGTTTATGGCAAGCAATAGTGGAAAAAAAATGGCTGATTTTTTAATATTTGCAATTAATTACAAATACCTATGCTTCATCTGTTAATATTTATAATGGAATTATAAATATTGATAAATCATTTATCAATATTACCAATTCATTTCTCAATATTGATAATTCAATTATAAATTATGATAATTCAATGAATTATACATATTTACAATTCATTTATTAATATTTATAAATGAATTAGAAAAATTAACAATTGAATTATAAACATCAATTATAATATTAACAATTCATTAATAAATATTAACAATTGATTTATTAATTATTATATTTTTTGCTTATTTCTTTATATTAATAATTATATTATTAATATCAACAAATAATTTATAAATATTAATAGTTCATCTATTAATATTAATAATTCGTTTATTGGTATTTACAATTTAATTATAAGTATCAATAATTTCTTTTCAATTTAAGAATATTAATAAATGGATTATAAATATTTATAAATAATTATTAGTATTAATAAATCATTTTTTTTGTCCACAAGCCAATGCCAAATTGGACAAAAATGGCTGTTTATTAAAATTTATAATTCATTTATTAATATTAACAATACATTTATTATATTTATGATTCAACTGTTAATATTAATAATTCGACAAATTACAAATATTTACAATTCATTTATCAATATTTATTAATAAATTATAAATATTGACAAATGTATTATAAATATTAATAAATCAATTATTAATGTTTTCAACTTGTTTAGAAATATTAATAAATCAATTATAAATATGAGCAATTGATATATCAATATTTATAATTCTTGCTTATTGTGTCGCCTGCGCATAGTGCAGAATCGACACATAGGGATCACTATCCGTCCGCCCTCCTTTTTCCAATAAATATGCAAAGACGAATTATCTCCCCTTCAATTTCTGGCACCAACTTTATTACTTCATGCACATCTTCAGATGATGTACTACAACTGTGTAATATTTCATCAAAATCCAAGCAGCCGTTTAAGAGAACATGCGCTGACAAGGTTCCCGTTCCCCTTCCCCCTTTTCCAGAAAATATTCAAAGACGAATTATCTCCCCTTCAAAATTTCAGGCAGCAATGCACATCTTCAGATGGTGCACCACAACTGTGTAACATTTCATCAAAATCCAAGCAGCGGTTTAGGAGAACATGCCCTGACAAGGTACATGGACGGGCAGACAGACGGACGGACATGTTTATACCCCCAAACTTTGTTTGCGGGGGTATAATGAATTCCTTCAGGTAGGGCGGATAATCATTGAAATATGTATAGAAGTGTAGGATGGACAGACGGACAAGTGTTTTTTCAATATACTACCTCACGCTTCAGATGGGGCTATAATAGGGTGTCATTCTATTAGGTATTTCATATTTAAAACGAATTTATGATACTTTCATAGTCATCTAAAGAACCAAATCGTATTGTTTCTTGAAATTCTTCAATATAATTCCACTTATGTTGTCTACGCAACTGCTGTCCTTGGAGTGCCAAATCTTTCATACTATGTCCATTAGATGTAGTTTGCTGAAGGCTTGTCCCGTTTCGCTTAAGAAATAGAAAAACATCTTTCCGACCACAAAATGCGGCACAGCTTGCTGGATTCCACATAAAAGTGTTACATGCAGATATCATAGCGGGTACCTGATCCAAAGCGCCTTGTAGCTGCTTTAAATTCCCATTTAAAGCACAAAAATGTAAAACGGAGTTATTGTTCTTATCAATACAATCAATCTTAAATCCTTGGCTCTTTGCAAACCTTATAATCTCTTCCTCCCCACTGAGGTAAGCTTTGTGTAAAATGTTACATCCCTGACTATCCACATCTGTAACATCTGCCCCAATATACATCAGTCGTTCTACTAGTCTGTATAACCCTTTTGCGCATGCTCGTAGTATTGCTGTGGAACCCCTGAAATCACGACGGCTGGCATCTGCACCGCGCATCAATAGATGCTCTGCTAAGTCTTCATGGTAGTTATCTATAGCTATATGTAAGGGTAATTCCCCTATCTCAGTTTTTGCCTCAATGTCTGCCCCTTGCTGAATCAGCATATCCACGATGTCAAAGCTACCGATTTCGGCCGCAGCGTGTATTGCTTTTCTTCCTTGATACACAACATTGTTACAGCTGACTCCATCTCTAACAATGTCTTCAAATATTTGCACACTCTTTCCCATGATACTTTCATACAATGTGATATTGTCCGAACGCGCACCTGCTTGTTTGATTCTTAGGTAATCATCGTATTTCCCAGTCATTGCTATCCACAGCAATGCTTTGTCTAATTGTTTCTGTGTCCAATTCTGGTGCGATAAGACACGATCTAATAAAATGGAATCTCCGCCCACAATCGCAGAACGAATAAATTCAAAGGGAAACTGCTGTACATTCGGAGCTAGTTTAAGGTAAATTTCCATATGCCGCTTGCGACAACAATATTCAATAATGATCTTGTACTGTAACTCCATAAAGTCCTTGTCATGATATTTTGTCATTAACTCCAAAGCAGGAGACAAGAGAAAATGTTTTGGTGTATTCTGAACAATAACACAATACAGAAAAGACTTTGGCCGAGTCTGAGTGGACCTTATATCAACAGCAGTGAATAAATTCTTCTCCATTTCGGCCGATTTCTTCATACGTTTTAACTGTCTGAAAAACGACGAACAAAACCCTTCATCATTAAACATTCTATTACTAAGTGTATCATAAATATTACCCTTACATATTGCATCCATGAAAAATTCATTCATTGTGTATTCATCAAAATCTCTTGCAATAAACACCATTATCTTCCTAATATCATAATCATCTTCTGCCATAAATTGAGCGTATGTCACACAGTACCTGTAGATAAACACAGGAGGGGCTAGAGAGAGGGCACGGTCCTTTTTCCGGTAGCAAAAAGATAGCCCTACAGCATCAGCGATAAAAGGGCTAAGGAAAGTGTATTCTTCATTGGAAGATTTTTTAAAATATGGTCCTCTTTCTTCATCATCAACTCGCAGCAATTTCTCAGCAGCCTTCTCGATCTGGTCATAAGATAGTAGTCCCCGATCTAATTCCATCGTCTTAGCAACATATTGAAATGATCGTATCCATGAATCTTCGTCTAATTCTTTTGGAAGATCTTTATGTTTAAACGATTTAGGGACCGATTTCATGGCAAAAGACCCACCATTGGAAAATGTATACATAAGTACACAGTAGCGAAGTCTATCAGTAGAATATAGTGTATTTGTAGCCTTCATCCATTCATACAAATCTTTGCCTCCATATGATACTGGCAATTCTGGCACATGAGAAAATGGCACATCCTCTTCCGGATCTTTTATTAACTTATTCAAAACTGATGGCGGTCGTTCATCATTTTCAATATCAATATTGGAGTCTATAGTTACCACATCCATAATGCTCTCACAACTGGAAAAAGAGACATAACAGATCTGTTAATTTTAAAATATAATATCAATTTGGAATCAAAATAATATTTTACTATGTTAAATGCTTGTTTTATCCAGACATATTTTTATTTGCAGAACTCAAAATGTTTGATGTTCGAATACACAAGGGATGTATCCCTTACCTTTAATATTGTCTCTTATAAGAACCTATTAGTTTTTAATGGAGACCTTCATTATCAACATCAGTCATCATAAGATCGTCATTATTATATGTGTTGCAAGTCCATATGTAAAAGTTTCATCAAAGGAGTGTGTCTTCGTGCAAAAACACTGCAGCTCTTAATTGGTTATGGAGTTACAAATGTGTTATTTGTTCTTTAAATCATCTCTCTCATTTGATTGGACCGAAGGGATATTAAGTATAGGTATAACCACCCACAGAACCTATACTTTTCAGTAGTTTGATCAAGCTCGAATCCGCCCAACAGAACCTTTGTTCATTGCAAACATACTTTTGCTGAAATGTTTTTATAATTCTAATATGGCTTCCTGTATTAGCTTTGTAAATAGAGTCATGTTATAATACCAGTATAACACTCTTCGCACTTGCGCAAAAGATGCATAGTTTCTGTTTCATATTTTGAATATATTTTTCATTTTAACTGTCAAAATTTATCATCCACTAACACATTTTTTATTAAATTTGTTTCCGAAATTCATTATGAAATGAAAAGGCAATGTTCGGGACAAATTTTAATTTTCCTACTTGTGACGTCACAAATAAGTTCGTAAGCAGCGCTGGTTGGAAAGTTTGAATGGAGATTATAAGGACTTGGGGCATTTTCTACAGTTAAAATAGCAATTAAATCAAACAAAAGTTAAGTTTTTATTGTATTTGTGGAAAGTTTTTTGTCATCGAGTTTTTTTTTATCAAAATCAAAATGTAACGTAACCATTAGATAGTCGCTGCTCGCTTCGGATATAAAATGGGTGAAATTTCCATATTAGAATCGAAATAAATCATACCCGCCAAATACTATATTGTCATTATAACATGGGCTTTCGTTGTTTTTGCATATTTTACCCCTCGCTAACGCTCGGGATAAAATATTTGCAAAAACAACTCAAGCCCATGTTATAATGACAATATAGTATGGCGGCCATGTTTTATTTCTTTAATGAAAGAACATACAAGAAATATACGTTTTCTGGTGGTTTATCACCTGCTATGTTTTCTATTTTTTGTCCTTTGGACAATTCTGTGTAATAATTTTGTTATTACCCTCATTTGCTAATAATCTTACAGTTTTGAATTTGTCGTCTGATGCAGATTTTTAAACCATAGTCATATGCAATAAAATCAGGTTTAAACTGGTCCATAAATGTAAATGTTTTGTTTTTGGTAATTTTAACCTGGAGATGGGATGTTACCCCATTTCCTCTCTTTTTCATATTTGAATTGCCTATTAATAATCAATTGAAATCATGGTTGACTAGAATTTTCATGGATCACTTTATTTTGCAAGCAATATTCTTGAATTATAGAGCATCTCAAACATCTTTTCAAAGGAAGCTTATAAGCTGTAGCTATCTCTAGTTTAAGAATATTTAAAACACTTATTGCATATACGATACACAAAAAGAACAAAGTTTAATCTGATACGAATATTTTACCAGCAATGCATGGATCCGAAAGTGTAAAAAAAGCATACCATATCTGCTTCGTGTATGTTGGCATTACCTCTGATGTTAAACACTCCCCGAAAAAGAAAACAAAAAACAAAAACATAACAGAAAAAAGCAAACAAAAACAAAAAAACAAAGCAAAAACAAAAACAAAACAAACCAACAAAAAAATCAACAAAGAAAAAAACCAAACAGAACAAAAAGAAAAAAGAAAGCCATATTACCCCCACTCAAAATAAATATAAATGAAAAAAGAAGGAAAAAAACATAACAAGACTGAAAAAGAGAAGAAAAAATAGAAAAAACAAGGGATCTGTGAGCCAAAGCTCACTAGAAATACCCCCACTCTCAGCTAAAAATCTTTCTATAATGCTACAAGTGTCAAAAGTGACTAAGTCGGTAAACCGAAAGTAAAGATGAGCGACAGACTTGAAAAGGGGAGACACGGTTCAACTTATCATACTTAAGCTTCAGACCAAATATCAAATCAGTACTAAATACACAAGCTGAGAAATCCTTGACAAAAATTTCAATATATGGCTATAATGGAAAAAAATCAAAGTTATCGGCAAACAGGAGGTACATGAGTGACAGACTTGAAAAGGGGAGACACCTTACAACTCATCATACCAAAGCTTCAGATCAAACATCAAATCATTACTACATACACAAGCTGAGAAATCCTTGAAAAATTCCAATAATGTGAAAAATCAAAGTAATTGGCAAAAAAAAAAAAAAGAAAAAAAAAAAAACAGGAAGTAGATGAATGACAGACTCGAAAAGGGGACACACAGTACAACTCATCATACCAAAGCTTCAGACCAAATATCATGTCATTACTACATACAAAAGCTGAGAAATTGTTGACAAAAAAAAATCAATATATGGCTATAAAGCGAAAAATCAAAGTTATCGGTAAACAGGAAGTAGATAAGTGAGGGACTTGGAAAGGGGAGACAGGTACAACTCATCATACTTAAGCTTCAGGCCAAATATCAAATCATTAATACATACACAAGCTGAGAAATCCTTGACGAAAAATTTAAATATATGGGAATGATGGGTATAATGGTAAAAAATCAGTAAACGCACCAAAGGTGCGAAAGCCGAGTTGCAAACATTTGTTTTCATAAGTACATCATCAGGTAGGCAAATAGTTGCATATCAGCATATACTGGCCAATTCTTTTATTTCAATCAGAAATTTATAATCGAACTTCTGAAGAAGGTTAACTTTGTCCTATCTTGACTAAAAGTCAAAACATTCTAAGTTCCTTTCCAAAAAAGAAACTTTGGGCAGGGGTTCTCCCTTAAAATCTAGTCTTTTATTTTATTAAAATGTGTATCAGAATACCTTTTTTCTAATAATTTCAATTTTCTAGTTTGGTATACATAGCAACCAAAATCTCCACTATCCATTGCAATTTATTTCAGACCACCTCTCAAAAAAAAATTTGGGCAGAAGTTCCCCTTATAATCCAGGTTACATACATATTGCTGAAATCAGAACATTCTAAGCCCCCCCCCCCTTTTTCAAAAAAAAATGGCGGAAGTTCCCCTTATAATCTAGTTTATACATATTTCTGAAATTGTGAGGCAGAATTTTTTTTTGAAAGATTTAGTGTTCTGGTTTGGTTTCCATGGCAACTAAAAGCTCCACTATCCATTACAACCCATTTCAGACCACCATCCAAAAAAAAATTTGGGCAGGGGTTCCCCTTATAATTCAGGCTATACATATTGCTGAAATCAGTTTTAAAACATTCCAAGTCCCCCTTTCAAAATAAAAATTTGGCAGGGGTTCCCCTTATAATCTAGTTTATACATATTTCTGAAATTGTGAGGCAGAATTTTTTTTTGGAAAGATTTAGTGTTCTGGTTTGGTTTCCATGGCAACTAAAAGCTCCACTATCCATTACAACCCATTTCAGACCACCATTCAAAAAAAAATTGGGCAGGGGTTCCCCTTATAATCCAGGCAATATGTATTGCTGAAATCAAAACATTCCGAGTCCCCCTTTCATAAAAAAATTTGGTAGGGGTTCCCCTTACAATCTAATTTATATTGTGATAGAAAATATGTAGCAGAACACTTTTTTCCAAAGATTTGGTGTTCTGGTTTGGTTTCCATTGCAACTGAAAGCTCCACTATCCATTACAACCCATTTCAGACCACCATTCAAAAAAAATTTGAGCAGGGGTTCCCATTATACTTCAGGTAATATGTATTGCTGAAATCAATAATCTACAAAAAATCTGAATACACAAACGTTTTTTTTTCATCTAAATTTTATTTTTACTGGACATTGCAAAAAACTTTTAGTAATATTGAACACATCTTCATATTAAATTAATTACCTCCCTTAGTTTTATTACCTCCCATTTTTTTAATTCTTACTTTTCATTCTATCTAATTTTTAAGTTATTGACACCCAAAAAAAGGTGTGTTGGTGAACATAATTAGAACTATAAAATGAATTTACATGTTCCAGCAGTATAAAAACTACTTTTGTGTGAACAATAAAATTTTTTTAGCTATTTTTGTTATCAAATAATACCGAACATGTGATTTTAGGCTTTATTGAAATGTTTAATTTTTGTTACATTTTTAGAAGTTGTGACCTTGACCTTTGTTGCACAGACCTCAAAATCAATAGGGTTCCTCCTCTAATCATAACTCATGTCTATGCCAAGTTTCATTTGGATGTGTAATGTGATTCTGAAGATATTGTGTGGAAACGAATAAGTCAAATTTTTGTTCTATTTTTAGAATTTGTGACCTTGACCTTTGTCGCACAAACCTCAAAATCAATAGGGATCTTCCTCTAATCATAACTCATGTCTGTGCAAAGTTTCATTTAGATATAACATTTGGTTCTCAAGATATCGTGCGGAAACCAAAAGTTGACGCCCGGACGCCCGGACGCCCAGACACCATTCATCAAACTATAAGCCGAGTTCGACTTCGTCGCAACTCGGCTAAAAATTGACTAAGTTGGTAAACAGGAAGTAGTATTTGCACAGGTCTGAAAATGCATCCCACAATATGGCATGATCATACAAAGCTTCTGACAAAATTTCAGATCTGTAACTTTTTCGATAGCGGAGATAAATGCGACAAAAATGTGTTACGGACAGAACCCCCCCACACACACACACATAAACACACACCAGAAAACAGTATACCCCTATCCCTGATGGGGAGCGGGGTTACAAAAAACAAGAACTAAACGCGACATAAAATATAATGAAATAAACAATCACGAATAATTGTCAACGTTCATTGTAAAAATGACATTAACTTCCTTACTTATCTGTTAGAAACTTATACCCCCGCCCCGAAGGAGGGGGTATACTGTTTAACCTCTGTCCGTCCGTCCGTCACATATTTTCGTCGCATTTTTCTCAGCAACCACACATGACAACCACTTGATATTTGGTGTGGTGCTTCAGTATGGGGTCCTGTACTGCGTCTCCCTTTTTCGGCCACATGGCATCACCATATCCTGTTTATCGACTTTGTACCTTTTTATACCCAGCCTTTAAAGGTGGGGGTATAGAGGATTCCTCTTGTCCGTCCGTCTGTCCGTCTTTCCGTCACAATTCCGTTTCCGGATGATAACTAGAGTTTGCTTTGAAGGAAAGTTTAATATTTTGGGATTATGTTTCTATTCATAAAATACAGGTCAAATTCGATTTTGACCGTGATCGGATTTTGCGTTCCAGAGTTATTGCCCTTGATTTAGGCAAAATCTGTAAATTTTATGCTTTCCAGATGATAACTTGAGTTTTCTTTGAAGGAAAGTTTTAATATTTTGGGATTATGTTTCTATTCATAAAATACAGGTCAAGTTCGATTTTGACCGTGATGGGATTTTGCGTTCCAGAGTTATTGCCCTTGTTTTAGGCAAAATTTGTAAACTTTATGGTTTTCGGATGAAAACTTGAGTTTGCTTTAAAGGAAAGTTTAGATATTTTGCGATTATGTTTGTAATCATAAAATACAGGTAAATTTCGATTTTGACCGTAATCGGATTTTGCGTTCCAGAGTTATTGCCCTTGATTTAGGCAAAATCTGTAAATTTTATTGTTTCCGGGTGATAACTTGAGTTTGATTTGAAGGAAAGTTTAATATTTTGGGATTATGTTTCTATTCATAAAATACAGGTCAAGTTCGATTTTGACCGTGATCGGATATTGCGTTCCAGAGTTATTGCCCTTGATTTAGGCAAAATCTGTAAATTTTATGGTTTCCAGATGAGAACTTGAGTTTGCTTTGAAGGAAAGTTTTAATATTTAGGGATTATGTATTTATTCATAAAATACAGGGTCAAGTTCGATTTTGACCGTGATCGGATTTTGCGTTCCAGAGTTATTGCCCTTGATTTAGGCAAAATCTGTAAATTTTATGGTTTCCGGATGATAACTTGAGCTTGCTTTGAAGGAAAGTTAAGATATTTTGGGATTCTGTTTCTATTCATAAAATACAGGTCATCTTCGAATTTGACCGTGATCGGATTTTTCATTCGATAGTTATTGCCCTTGCTTTAGGCAAAATCTGTAAATTTTATACATAGTTTCTGGATGTTCCGGATGATTACTTCAATTAACTTTGTGAGAAAATTCCTGCCATAAAGAGGATTGCCTAAGGGCGGGGGTATCGTTTTTGATCAGTAGATCACCATTCTCTAGTTAACTTTCATTTTTTTCGTAGCATTTTCCTCAGCAACTACACATGACAGCCATTTGATATTTGGTATGGTGCATCAGTATGGGGTCCTATACTGCGCCTCCCCTTTTGGGCTGAATCGAATCACCACTTCCTGTTTACCGACTTTGTGCCTTTAAACATTCATTTTGTGACTTTTTAGTCGCATTTTTCTCAGCAACTGCACATGACAGCTACTTGATATTTTGCATGCAGCTTCAATACAGTTTAGTTTATTGCGTCTCCCCTTTTTGGCCATATTGCTATGCTACTATCTGTTTGCCGACTTGGTACATTTTTTCCCTATATTTTCAAAATGTGACTTTTTTGTTATACTTTTCTCAGCAACCGAAATACAGACATACTACTTCCTGTTTACTGATTAACCCCATTTCCATCTTTATGCCCTGCATATTTCTCAGATTATTTGCATTTCATTTTCTCTGCAACTTTGCAAATGCTTGTATTGTGTCCATACTTGTACTGTGTCCACACTTGTATTGTGTCCACACACACTTAATTTTGCACTTACCATATTGATTCAGGGTTCCATGAACGGGGGCATAACTGGCTGCCATTCGGCGACAGCTCTTGTTTAGACTGTGGGAAATATTCAGTTTTACGAACTAACAACAACACTAATCACACGCACCTTCCTCAATACTAAGCAAAAACACCCTTACGTTTAATTTTAAATATATCGCAAAAATACGTACGATTTACCTTGAATACATTGTGTATCAATAAATTCAAACATAAAGCTATGGGTTGTCAGAACGACAGCTATCCCGCACTCCCTGTTTGACACAGAAAACAGTTGTTTTACACCCTGGGCATAATTTTTCTCAATATTTTTGAAAACAAACTATTGATAGTCGTTATTTTTACAAAAGATTTTAAGGATATGTGGTTGTTAGGCAGAATTCCAAAAAATAAATGGTCTTTAACACTTTCAGGAAATTCACCAACATTGGAATCAAATATTATCGAAATCAAATTGATTAAAATGTTTGTCCTAAACTAAACAAACTATTTAAGTATGGTTGCTAGGTAGAATTCCAAAAAATAAGTGGTCTTTGAGACTTTCAGGAAATATACCAAAACTGGAATAAAATATTTTTGAATTCCAATTGCTGAAAGTGTTTGTCCTAAATTAAAGAAGCTATTTAAGTATGGTTGCTATGTAGAATTCCAAAAAATAAGTGGTCTTTGAGACTTTCAGGAAATTTACCAAAATTGGAATCCAATATTTTTGAAATCCATTTAGTAAAAATGCTTGTCCTAAACTAAACAACCTATTTTAGTATGGTTGCTAGGTAGAATTCCAAAAAATAAGTGGTCTTTGAGACTTTCAGGAAATATACCAAAACTGGAATCAAATATTTTTTGAAATCCAATTGATGAAAGTGTTTGTCCTAAATTAAATAAACTATTTTAGCATGGTTGCTACGTAGAATCCCCCCCCCCCAAAAAAAGAAAAAAAAAACATAAGTGGTCACTGAGATTTGCAGGAAATTTACCAAAATTGGAATCAAATATTTTTGAAATCCAATTGATGAAAGTATTTGTCCTAAATTAAAGAAGCTATTTAAGTATGGTTGCTAGGTAGAATTCCAAAAAAAAACAACTGGTCTTTGAGACTTTCAGGAAATTTACCAAAATCGGAATGAAATATTTTTGAAATCTACTTAGTTAAAATTTTTGTCCTAAACTACACAAATTATTTTAGTACGGTTTCTAGGTAGAATTCCAAAAAATAAGTAGTCTTTGAGACTTTCAGAAAATTTACCTAACTCGGAATCGCATTTTAGAATTCTAATTATTCAAAATCTGATTTTCTATCAAACAATTGCTAAAATATATATTTATATGCCAAATCTTAAAAAAATATGAGTCTGTGACATTTTCAGGAAATTTACCAAAGTTGGAACCGGAATCATAATTCCGAAAGCTTATTGCAAATCTACAGACTACTAGTATATGCAACAATTCTGCATAAAGATTTTATCCCTATAAATCCAAAATTGTAGGAGGAGTTTGTGTCACATGCCACATGTGTCAAAATCCATAACTTTGGGTCTTTGTCAAAATCAACATCTTAGGGCCTGTTGTTTAAACCAAGATAAAGATAAATAAAGGGCTACGCCGAGCGCAGCATGTCGTCCACTGAAACTTGAAAAAGTGTAATTTAAAGTAAGTATGGACATAGGAAAGAGCTTGACACAATAATTAGATGGACGCAATAAGGAGATTGACCAAGTAATTAGCTGGACACAAACTAGGGAAAATAAAAATTAGCCCTTATGACTCCTTGTGATTCCTCTTTGACCCTCTATAGCTCAGAAACGGTAAGAGCTACATCAAATCCGTTGAAATACTACTGAAAGCTTACATCAAGTAATTCCAAAGAAAAAAATCCCATCGAAATCCGACGAAAAATAATTTTTTTAGGTTAACTGTAAATTTACGATTTTGGCCCCCTTCGGCCCCTCATAGCTCGGAAACGGTAAGAGCTACACCAAATCCGCTGACATATAACTGAAAGCTTACATAAAGAGGAATCAAAGAATAAAATCCCATCGAAATTCGATGAAAAATAAAATTTAGGTTATCTGTAACTTTACAATTTTGGCCCCTTTCAGCCCCTCATAGCTCCGAAACGGTAACAGCTACGCCTAATCTGTTGACATACTACTGAAAGCTTACATCAAGAGGAATCCAAAGAAAAAAATCCCATCAACATCCAACGAAAAATAAAAATTTTAGGTTATCTGTAAATTTACAATTTTGGCCCCTTCAGCCCCTCATAGGTCGGAAACGGTAAGAGCTACGCCAAATCCGTTGACAGAGTACAGAAAGCTTACATCAAGAAGAATCCAAAGAAAAAAATCCCATCGAAATCCGATGAAAAATAAAATTTTTTTGGTTATCTGTAAATTTACGATTTTGGCCCCCTTCGGCCCCTCATAGCTGGGTAAGGAAACAAGTTACCAAAAATCTAATAGTAGAGCGATAATTTTTCATTAGGAATCCTTTGGAAAAAATTGCATCAAAATAGGACTAAAAATAAAAAAATGAAATTTTTGAAATTCGCCCCTTTTGGGCCCCATTTTTCTCGTGAACGGTACATGCCACGTGAAATCCGTTGGCATACTCCAGATTGGAAACTTTCTAAGGAGTTTACTGAAAGAAACCCCATCAAAATCCGATAAATAATAAAGATTCAACAGTCAAATATGTGAAAACAACCAATTTAACCCCGTTTGGCCCCTTTTTCAAAAACGGGCGGGGCCAGGAACATAAAATTATAGCCCGGGCTAAAGCATGTGCCAAGAAACAGTAGGGCGAGACTAATAAAAGAACCTTGAACGGAGGTAGGACGAGACTAATAAAAGAACATTAAATGGAGGTAGGACGAGACTAATAAAAGAACCTTGAATTGAGATAGGGCGAGACTAATAAAAGAACCTTGAATGGAGATAGGGTGAGACTAATAAAAAAGAACCTTGAATGGAGATAGGGCGAGACTAATAAAAGAACCTTGAATTGAGATAGGGCGAGACTAATAAAAGAACCTTGAGTTGAGGTAGGGCGAGACTAATAAAAAAAACCTTGAATTGAGGTAGGGCGAGACCAATATTTGCCAATGACAGGGCATGACCAATGACAATACACAAGTGAGACCAAAGCTTAAGGTAAGACATAGGTGTTGAGAGACCAAAGGTCAACGATATACTAAATATGGCAGACACTTCTCGGTTCCGGAACGGAAACGATCTCCGGAACCGGAATCGGGAGGGAAAAATCGGGAGGGAAAAATCGATATTTTACAAAGAATGCACTAGGACGAAAGTGTTCTGAACTAGCGCTATATACTACTTGCCATACATATCCTTTGTCTAAGTCATAAGATGAAAAAGCTTTGTCCAGTTAGGCCAACAGCTAAAGTTTCAGTAATTTGACCTTGATGTCAGAAGTAAAAGTTGTATAAAGGTCACTGTGGTATGTAGCACACCTCATAATGATGAACAATATGCCACATATTATAAGTCTAGGCAATGGGATGAAAAAATTCTGCTCCAAACGGCTAACAGCTAACATTTTCAGTAATTTGACCTTGAGATTAAAGGACAAGGTCACATGAAGGTGACTATGGTACGAGACACACCTTCTCATGATGATACCCCAATATGCCAAATATCTTAAGTGTAGGTCAAAAGATGGAAAAGTTATGTCCAGGACAGGCCAACAGCTACAAATTTCAGTTATTTGACCTCAGGGTCAAAGGTCAACGTCACATGATGGTCACTATGGTACTCCACACATTTTCTCATGATGATACACCCGCATGCAAAATATCTTGAGTGTAGGTCAAAAGATGAAAACATTTTGGTCCAGACAGACCAACAGCTATAAATTTCAGTTATTTGACCTCAAGGTCAATGGTCAAGGTCACATAAAGATTACTATGGTACGAGACACACCTTCTCATAATCATACACCCACATGCCAAATATTTTATGTCTACGTCAAAAGATGAAAAAGTTCTGGCCCGGGCAGGACTACAGCTAAAATTTTCATTAATTAGACCTTAAGGTCAAATGTCAAGGTCACACGAAGGTCGCTATGGTGTGCGACACACCTTCTGATGATGATACGTCCACATGCTAAATATCTTTAGGTCTGGGACGAAAGACAAAGAAGTTATGGGCCGGACACGATTGTATGAGAAGAAGAAGAAGAAACGATTAACTTTTGGGTTAAACAATCTTTCTCCCTTCGTCGAAGAGGAGACATAATAAATTTGATTACATGTAAAAAGTTTTTGTCAATACTTAAGTACCGAAAAGTTGTTCTGAGTCAAGTCCAAAACCACGCTCAACTTGAGAACAGAGGTAAGCGTTTTGAAACAATAAAGCTGGTTGCTGGGTTTGGTGTTATCCCTCTGGCGATAACTTATAACCCTCATAAAGTTTTTATTGCTTTGCTCTCAAGTCAGGTGTTTAGAACAGCCAATTTGTTTGTCCGGTATTGAAACCCTAGAGGTTACAACAGAAGGACCATCATTTGGTTTGTGTACATTTCGTGCTGTACGTGGTATGAAGCAGTCGTCGCTGGGTTGAAGAAGTCTTTGGTTAGAGACTGCAAGCGATTGTTAAAGAAAGTTGTGTATCTTGGTTGGTTCGAGACAGGTTTTGATTAGAGGTTAGGTTTAGGTTTTGTTTTAGTTTTGTAGTTCATAGCTAGTGTTTAAACCTTTAGAAGATATTTGTTTTGACAGTATGTATGTATTATATTGTTTATCCATCGTACATAACTTAGCTGATTGGTTTTCGTATTGTTTTGTGTTCATGTCTTAAATAAATCGCTGACAGATCCTTATTTTATACTGGAACGAACCCAGTGATATTGTGTTTTATAGGTTACACGCTACAAATTTGGTAGACAGCAGTGGGGATCTGTTAGAATAATTTTTTATAGAAGTTTTGCAATGGCCTTACCAAAAGAAAATATAAGTTTGATGTATGAACCAGATGAAAACTTGACGGAATCTCAACTCCGTCAGGAAATTGAGTATCTAAATAAAGAGCTCGCATAAAAGTCTGATAGGGATGTATCTCAAATACCCGTGTCCAACCGTCGAGAAACACGGAGACCAACTGACTCGGGGATAGGTTTGGGAACGACACTGAAAGGGGGTTTCCAAACAAATGCTCCTTTGTTTGAGGGAAGCAGGCTTAAAACGCCAACCAGGTTTGACATCCCGAAGTTCCAAACAGAAATGAGATCACAAGTTGAAGACTCGGGTGAAATGTTGACAGAAATCCAATCATCAACCTTAGACAAATTACGTCACAAAATCAAGACCAAGCTATAAGCCAATTTCAGAGACCGATTTTGCAAAGCCAGAAATTGATAATGAAATGCTAGTGGGGTATGATAAACCAAAAGAGTTGAAGAATAAAAACATAGTTAAGCAAGCTACATATGACGGCAAAGGTCCCTGGCTTGACTACCATTCTCACTTCGACGCATGTTCCGAGATCAAAATTTGGTCAGACAAGGAAAGGAGGTTGTACCTAGCAGTGTCCCTTAGAGATCAAGCCCAAGGTGTTTTGGGAAATCTCCCTCTAGAAATTTGGGGAACTAGTCAAGTCATTAGAGGAACGGTTTTCGCCCTCTAATCAGACTGAGTTGTATAGAACCCTGCTCCGGGAAAGGTGACAAAGGGCAGTAGAGACAACTGCCCCAAATGATGTGCGAGAAACCTAGTTTGTAGACTCTATGATTGACGGAGACATGCGGTTGAGGGTCAAACAGTCTAGACCTGTTGATCTTAATGACTCCATCGGGCATGCCACTGAGTTGGAAGCTTTTAATAAAGCAGAGCTCAAAAGAAGCGAGGGCTACGTTAGGTCAATCGTCAATCAAGAGACAAAAAGTGAAACGACTACACTGGCATCAAGGTTTAATAGTAAAACTGCGTTCTTATGGTATTTCTGGGAGTATGTTGGAATGGTTGAAGGATTACATTAACAACAGGAAGCAACTAGTCTTTCTAAATAGCGAACTCTCCGACATTGGTAGTCTTCATGCTGGAGTTCCCCAAGGCTCTGTACTTGGCCCTTACTTTTCCTCCTTTTTATTAATGATATAACCGAAAATTTAGGTAATATATCACGGCTTTTTGGTGACGATACATCGCTCGCATATAGTAGCAACGATATGAGTACAATTGAGACCAAAATAAATGATAATCTGCAATTGATAAATAATGGTCAAAAGATTGGTTAGTTGAGTTCAATCCTAAGAAAACAATGGTTACTTGAGTTCAATCCTAAGAAAACAAAAGCACTTATAATTAAAAGGTCAATTGTTCAGAGAACAATTGCAAGGTCTTTCACCAGTTTTCACCATGATGATTCCATGAAAGTCACTGACGGTTGGTAATTGCATTTGTGTCCTTTTCACATCATCACAAAACTTTTCAGGTATTGTTGCTGAGCACTTTTTATGACAAATAGCTGAAAAAAAAACTAAATATTGGCTATGACCTTGACCTCTGACCTTGATGACCTTTGAACTTATGCTCAAATTGAAGGTTTCTTATTACTGTTTAATTTGATATATTACTTGACAATACTATCTGTAATGGTTTAAAAGTTATATGTAAAAAAACCATTTTCTGAAACGCGTCAAGGACAATAACTCTTTAGGGAGTCATCTGAGAGTTTCGGTCCAATAAAACAAATGTAGCCCTTGATATATTGAACATTTTTGCTTATATACTTTTTTAGCTATCTATTATGGATTCTGAGTTTATCCCCTAACAAGGTCAAAGGTCAAGGTCAAAGGTCACCGATGACCTTCAACCTGGTACTCAAATTGAAGCTCTTTTCACACTGATGACTTTAAGTATCTATGTTTACTATATTATCTGTAAGCGTTTAAAAGTTATTTGCATAAAACCGATTTACTGAAACGCGTCAAGGGCTATAACTCAAAAACGGTTGATCACAGAGTTTCGCGCCTATTGAATAAAATGTAGACCTCAATGAGACGAGTATTTTTGCAATATAATGTTTTCAGAAATTTTTTATCGTTTCCGAGATATTGCGATAACAAAATTTCAAATGGCGGCCATTTTGAAAATGGCGGACGGAAATTTTTTTTTGACCAACCATAAATGAAGATCTTTAAGAGAGGAGTATTTTTGCAACACAATGTTTTCAGAAATTTTTTATCGTTTCCGAGATATCGCGATAACAAAATTTCGAAGGGCAGCCATTTTGAAAATGGCTGACGGAAATTTTTTTTTGACCAACCATAAATGAGGAGTATTTTTGCAACACAATGTTTTCATAAATATTTTATCGTTTCCGAGATATCGCGATAACAAATTTTCGAATGGAGGCCATTTTGAAAATGGCGGACGGAATTTTTTTTTTGACCAACCATAAATGAAGATCTTAATGAGAGGGGTATTTTTGCTTCATAATGTTTTCATAAATTTTTTATCGTTTCCGAGATATCGCGATAACAAATTTTCGAATGGCCGACATTTTGAAAATGGCGGACGAAAAATTTTTTTTGACCAACCATAAGTGAAGATCTTAATGAGAGGAGTATTTTTGCTTCACAATGTTTTCATAAATTTTTTATCGTTTCCGAGATATTGCGATAACAAAATTTCGAATGGCGGCCATTTTGAAAATGGCAGACAAAAAAATTTTTTAAACCCAGATTTGTTATAAGGACCATGAGAGCTACCTGGAAAGCAAATTTGGTGGAAATCTGATAATTTTTAGAAATTTGCATATTTAGGGGTCAAAAACGCGTAACCGGGGTCGCGACCCAAAAAAATTTTTTTGCGTGATAAATCATCGTTACGATATAACAAACATTTTCCCCTATTCAGAATTTTGATATCGGTTACGGTTTCTTTGCATGATAACAAGGTTTTCGGTCATCGGGCAGATAACTCCGTTACTAAAAATAGATCGGTTTCACAGGGTGACTGGCTTCGACAGGCCACTAAGCCGATTAAAACCACCAAGTATCGAATTGATATGTCGCGACACTTTTTCGCGAAGTGCGGCAGAAAAAAAAAAGAATAATAATTAAAAGGTCAATTGTTCAGAGAACAATTGCAAGGTCTTTCACCAGTTTTCACCACGATTACATGTTAGAGTTTGTTTTTGTTTTCTATTTTTGTCAAAAAAGTTATGTAAACAAAAGTTTTTTGACCAACCATAAATGTAGATCTAAATGAAAGGAGTATTTTTGCCACACAATGTGTTCATAAATTTTTTATCGTTTCCGAGATATCGCGATAACAAAATTTCGAATGGCTGACGAAAATTTTTTTTTAACCAACCAGAAATGTAGATCTTTATGAGAGGAGTATTTTTGCAAAACAATGTTTTCATAAATTGTTAATCGTTTCCGAGATATAGCGATAACAAAATTTCGAATGACGGCCATTTTGAAAATGGCGGACGAAAAAATTTTTTTTACCAACCAGAAATGTAGATCTTTATGAGAGGAGTATTTTTGCAACACAATGTTTTCATAAATTTTTTATCGTTTCCGAGATATCGCGATAACAAAATTTCGAATGGCGGCCATTTTGAAAATGGCGGACGAAAAGTTTTTTTAACCAACCAGAAATGTAGATCTTTATGAGAGGAGTATTTTTGCAACACAATGTTTTCATAAATTGTTTATCGTTTCCGAGATAAAGAGATAACAAAATTTCGAATGGCGGACGAAAATTTTTTTTTTTACCAACCAGAAATGTAGATCTTCATGAGAGGAGTATTTTTGCAACACAATGTTTTCATAAATTTTTTATCGTTTCCGAGATATCGCGATAACAAAATTTCGAATGGCGGCCATTTTGAAAATGGCGGACGAAAATTTTTTTTTGACCAACCAGAAATGTAGATCTTTATGAGAGGAGTATTTTTGCAACACAATGTTTTCATAAATTTTTTATCGTTTCCGAGATATCGCGATAACAAAATTTC
>MJUU01012641.1:187968-207972 GCA_002080025.1 Modiolus philippinarum | reverse complement strand
AAAAAAATCTTTGACCCCATATTTGTAATCAGGACCATGAAAGCTACCTGGAAACCAAATTTCATTGAAATCCGACAACTTTGAGAAATCGGCATTTATCGGGGTCAAAAACGCGTAACTGGGGTCACGACCCAAAAATTTTTTTTTCGCATAACGAAACATCCTGAGTATGAATCCAACATTTTCCTCACATCAGAATTTTGATATCGGTTACGGTTTTTGAGCAAACATGATAACAAGGTTTTCGGTCTTTGGGGAGATAACTCCGTTACTAAAAATAGATTGGTTTCAGGCTGTCGGTGGCTTCGACCCCTTACTAAGCCGAATAATATGACCAAGTATCAAATTGATATGTTGCGACACTTTTATTCTTTTGGCCGCGGAAAAAAAAAGAATAATAATAATAATCAGAAGAAATACAGTAAGGTCTTTCACATGTGGTGAAAGACCATAATTACTAATATTCCCCAGCCCAATATAAACCTTAAATATCGATAAAGTAGCAACACACAAACATTTGGGAATTACTTTTTCAAGCAATGGTCAATGGAGGAATCATATCAATAATATAGCTGAATCGGCATTAAAACAAATGTTCTGAGGAAATATTTAAATACACATTATCCTTTAAAAGCCTATCCAATATATCTTACTTTTATTAGACCGTTATTGGAATATGCCTGTGAAGTATGGGAAGGTTGTTTTGAAAGGGATTCTGAAAAATTAGAAAAAAAACAACTGGAAGCTGCAAGAATAGTAACAGGCATGCCAAAATTCACAAGCAGGGAATCGTTATATTTTGAAACAGGGTGGGAAAATTATCCAAGAGACGCAAAAACAGGAAATTATCAATATTCTATTAAATGCATAATAGGTTATGTCCTCAATACCTTTATTAATGCTTACCCCATTAACTTATGATCAGAATAACTATAATCTTCGAAATAATGAAAACTACGTTTTACCTAGATGTAAGTTAAGTCTGACTGAAAAATCCTTTGTACCGTCTCTTTTCGACTTTGGAATGACTTAGACCTAAGAGTAAGAAATGCGAGAACGCTTACACAATTCAAACGTAGATTAAAAGACAATAATCTAAAACCTCCGGCTTATTTTGGTACTGGACCACGAAAATTCGTAATAATACATACTCGATTGAGACATCAATGTAGTTCATTAAATGTGGACTTTTTTGAAATAAATGTTGTTGCTAGTCTTTCTTGCCAGTGTGGCTCACCGTATGAGGACTTCATACATTATTTACTCGAATGTCCAGTGTACCAAAACGAACGCACAATCTTATTTAGACAGCTCAGTGATATGAATGTAGAAAATTATCGGGATATTGAGATACTACTCTTTGGCAGAGACACAAACAAAATTGTGTGTATTTGAAAAAGTCTTGCAATATATAAAAAATACCAAAAGATTCCTATGAGTTATGTAAGGTATACTTCAATTCATTTCTTTTTTTTTATATCAATATACTCCAACTTAATATTCTTTTGTTATCTTCTCTCTAGATATATACTAGTATGTATGATGTTTGCTCTTTGTCATGCCATTTGTTGTTGTAGGGAGAGGGCGTACATTAAGTTGTAATAACTTGTGCCCAATCCCATTGCTTTAATTTATGCAATAAAATATTATTAGATTAGACTGCTAAAATCGATGCAGGAAGCATTGACAGACTTGCAGAAAGAGGTCCGTGATTTAAAATCAAAACAAACAAGTAGGGACCTTAAACGACTTCAAAATATAATATGTCATGCATGCGGAGAGAAGGGACATATATTTCGTTCCTGTCCAAAAGAAAAGAAGGCTTGTGGGAAGCAAGGGCATATTGCCAGATTTTGCATTCAAAGACAAAACGGGAGTCGACAAAAGATAGCACAAAATAGTGCAGCAAATGTCCACAGCAAGCCAGATAATATGTCAAAAAAATCTGACTATACTCCTGGTAAAGTTGGGATACACAAATTGTCACCTGAAGCTTAAAGCAAAGGTAAATGGGATGGTCACACATCTATTAATTGAAACAGGGGCCACAGTTACTCTTATCGCAACGGGCCTTTTTACGGAACTGTCAAACATGCCTGAATTACACCTGAATAGACATTATGACAGCTGACGGAGAGTATTTAAAGGTTTCTGGAAAAACAACAATAGAAATCCAAACAGACAATTTTAGGTGTTTGAACGATGCCACTGTGGCCGACATTAACATAGACGAAATTTTGGGGCTAGACTTTTTGAAAAACCACCAAGCTGAAATTGATTTATGTCAAAATTCCTTTTTATATCGAGGTCAGGATAGGTTGTTACCAGGCTTCAATTTCAGAAACCGTTGTATTACCCCCATAGTCAGAAGCTGTTGTGAACGGAAAGATTGATGACAAATCACATGTTTTGTTTAGAGTTGGTCTAGTAGAACAAAGCGATTATGTGCAGAAAGCTGACAAAGCAATGGTTGGTAGAACACTAGTTAAAACAAATAAAGAGGTACCAATACGACTCATGAATTTATCTGCCTAATCCCAAACACTCTACAAAGGTACGGTTGTTGCTCAAGTAAGTCCAGTAAGCGAGGTAACTAGTCCAGTGTCTAACCAGGGAAATAACACAGATCTCCCAGCACATTTAAAGGAATTGTATGAACAATCGATTAGAAACCTATCTGAGGAACAGGCTACAAAGGTGAAACATCTTTTGCAATCCTATTAATACGTTTTTTTTTTCGGAAAATGATGCTGACTTTGGCAGAACCAGTATCATTAAACATGAAATTGATGTTCACAATGAAAGATCAATTAAAGAACCCACGAAGAGAATTCCTTATCATTTACAGGCCAAATATGATAAAGCAATAAAAGACATGCTGGATAAAAATGTCATAGAACATTCGACTAGTCCTTGGGCATCATGGGCAGTGCTAGTTAAGAAGGACGGCTGGACAAGGTTCTGTGTTGACTGCAGAAACCTTAACAAGGTCACTGTAAAAGACGCATACCCCCTCACAAGGATCGACGATCCCTTAAATCAAATAGCAGGATCAAAATGGTTCTGTGTTATCGACCTATGTTCGGGGTACTGGCAAGTGTTAATGCCACCCAAAAGACAGACCGAAAACAGCTTTTGCGACAAGATACACGGGATTTCAACCGATTCCCAGAAAATTGAATACATCGGCAAACGACTACCGAAGTAAGAAAAGGAAACGGGAAATTCTAAAATCATAAATCCAACATCGCGACAATTCACAGCAACACGAATTGAGACAGTATGACAAAGACAAAACAAATAAACAAAAATGAACAAGAACGCCACAAAACTGGAGTGATTAAAACATGATAGAAACCTTCAAATGTGACAGAACTAAGGTCATGTCTAGGATTTTGTGGCTATTACAGAAAGTGTATTGAAGGGTTTGCAGACAAAGCACGGCCACTACACAAATTAACAAGAAAAGGGAATCATTTTGTATGGACGGATGAATGCCAGTCTTCCTTTGACATGCTTAAGGGTTATCTGGTCAAGTCCCCAGTTTTGGCACATCCCGATTTTAGTCAGCCATTCATTCTTGACACTGATGCCAGTAACTATTGTATCGGAGCAGTTTTGTCTCAAAACAGCCAAGAAAAACCAAAAGCGTTTGCCAGTAGCACCATGACAAAGTCAGGAAAGAAGTATTGCACAACCAGGAAGGAGCTATTAGCTGCGGTCTATTTCACAAAATACTTCAGGCACTATTTACTTGGTCGGAAGTTTGTCATAATAACATACCATAGCTGCCTTCCTTGGCTTCTCAATTTTAAAGACCCTGAGGGTCAAATGGCAAGGTGGCTCCAGGTCTTATCTTCTTTTGACATGGAAATTCAACATGGGCCAGGTTCGAAACACACTAATGCGAATGCTACGAGTCGTTTGCAATGTAAACAGTGTCAGCACTGTAGGGCGTCTGAGAAGGTGCAGAACGTTCGTACAGCAGTAAGCACGAACAGTGAAGATATTGAAAATGGCGACTTGACTCTGTTGGAGACTCAAAACTGACCAAGACATTCAGAAGGTTCAAAGGTAAGTTGAAAATGGTACTAAGCCATCATATGATAGCATTACAGCGGAAAGTTATGTTGTGCAATCTTTATACTGTCAATGGAACAGATTAGTTATACATAACAATTAATTGTGTAGAGAATGGAAGGTAATAGGTACAAAAATGTCAAAGTTTCAAGCTATTGTGCCTTTGTCCCAAAGACGACAGGTCTTAAATTACTGTCATGACATTCGATCATCTGGACATTTGGGTGTTCATAAAACTTTGAGCAAGATAAGACAGAACTATGTTTTGGCCTGATTTACAGAATGATGTAAGAAGGTACATAGCAGGCTGTGATGTCTGTTGGGGAGAAGACATCCTTCGAAAAAGAAACCGGCACATATGCAAATGGTTCAGTCAGGTGTACCAATGCAAAGAAAAGCAACAGACATACTGTGTGAGCTTCCTGAAACTGGAAGGGGGAACAAATACATTTTAGTTGTCTCGGACTATTTTACTAAATGGACGGAGGCTTACCCTATGCCGAACATGGAAGCACAAACGGTTTCTAGAATTCTTGAATATGAGGTAGTTACTCGTTCTGGGGTCCCACATATCGTCCATTCGCATCAAGGCAAACAATTTGAAAGCCGAGTTTTCAAAGTGTTCAATTTTGGGTATAACAAAGATGAGAACTTCACCATACCATCCAAAATCAGATGGTATGGTAGAACGTTTTAATAAGACCCTTGAAACAATGTTAAGTGCATATATTTTCCGACAATCACAGGGACTGGGACAAACAATTACAATACGTGATGATGACGTATCGTGCTATAGAACACGAAACTACAGGTCTTAGTCCAAACTTTATGATGTTCGGCAGAGAAACGTCTACTCCGTTAGATTTGATATATGCCATGCCACCAGGGTTACGTCCTGTTCCTACTCGCATATGGGCCTGGGAACTTAGAGGAAGGATTGAAGAGGCCCATGCTCTGGTTAGAGAATATTCTGAAGGAAGTAGTCTTAGGCAAAAATCATATCATGACAAGAAAGCTTAATGGGAAAGGTTTGAAGCAAATGATATGGTTTATGTATACTTTCCGCAAAAGAAGAAGGGTTGTAACCAAATTTGGCATCATTTTTGAGGGGACCTTTTATAAATTTGAGGAAGGTGTCTGAAGTTTTGTATGGAGTCGATTGCGGTAGAAATAACGAAGGGCAAGTAATACATTGTGATAGATTAAGGAGAAAAGTAGAACAGTTGCTGTGAGGGGAAACAATTCGAGACAATGGAATAGAAGTTTCTGTAGAAAGAGAGAAGGAAGGAGAAATAGATGACCTTATACCGGATCTAGAACAAGAAATTGAAAATGTTGAGGATTTAGTTCAAAATTCTGATTCGGGCAGACCTAGACGCGTCATCAATCCTCCAGAAAGAAATGGGGATTTTGATTCTAGTTAATATAATTAATATAATTTATTATGTTTTGTACATGGCTGTTTATAAGTTTCATTGTATACTTTCAGAGTAGACCATGGTTAACACAAAAACTACACTAAGGAAAAACGAAAGAGGTGGAGCTTATGACTGCCTGTCCGCTTTGTAGTGGGGAATTCCCAACTGAAGAGCAGTTCTCCTATCCGGCGTGACATCACAAAGCTGAATTGACCAATCCAATCAGTCGATTTAAATCTTTCACTCCAATATAGGCGGTGACGTGATCGATGTTTACAGATATAATCTGTGTAAAAATTCGATATTTTAAATTGCAATATATTCGGTGTTATAATAACTATGATCTTGAAATTCTGATATGAAGTTTATATTGATGTTCCAAATGCATATTCCGAGTTTCATCTAAATATCTTGAAAAATGAATTAATAAATCAAAGTTGAAGTTACTTAGATATATAATGAAATGTGGACTTTTTCAACGCCTCCACAGTAAAGTGCCCGGATGCCCGGATAAGGGAGTTAAAGACGCATCTTCTCCAGTGTGCAAAGACAAAGACTGAAAACCAATATCACATATGTGGCAATGTTTTCAAGACGAAGGAGTACTTAAAACGCCATATGCAAAACATCCACGATAGAAAGCTGACTACTGCGCCAAGGCTAATGGAGATTCAGGATTAGGAGGTTGCAAACATACATGATGAGAAAGATGAAAAGTCTGATGGTTCCTCTGATGAGAGCAGTTCTGATGACGATATCGAGATATAACCCTGGAGAACTGATAGGGGAGGTTTCCGAGGTTGACAGTGATGATGATGGTCAGGTGAAATCGAAAGATTCGTCAAAAGACATTGAAGATTTAGATATTGGTAGGACGATAAGAAAGAGATACATTCGCCACAACCAGTTGCTGCTCCAGTAAAATAAAGTATAGCAGTGTCAACTGAAAGCAAGAGTAGTGAGAATACATGTGAGAATTAAGTTTGTTTGGATTATAATAGCACCCAGATCTTACCAGAAAGACCCACGAAAAAGACAAAGGTCGAAAGTATAAGAGACCAATCCACTCAAACCACCGTAGCTGAGAGTAAGATGGTGAAGATCATAACTAGATATGTGGAAGACGGGAAACAGATAAAGAAAATAGAAGAGTTGGAAACCAATTGGACCGTTTAGACAGTAGTTTAATTTCAGGAACAGAATGCAAGAGCATTAAAGTAGATATGTTGACTCCTTGACATTTACCCCATTTCCTTTCTTTTTCATATATCTATCTTATTGGTGTCATTTATTGCTTACCTTTATCAATGTGCAAATTTGTCTTTTTTTTATATTTCGTGAATAGCCCTCTGGTTTGAAGACAGTCCAAACAGTTCAGTTAAATGCTGATAGTAACTGAAGCCCACGGGTTTAAGGTGGAACTGTTATAGTATTGTAGTGGTATGACATGTGGTCATATCGTTGACAATAATATTTATTGTGAAGAGTTGTTGATGGATTTTGTCCTTTGAGACATTTTTCTTTAGGCTACTGAAGAAACAGTTCAGGAAAGAGATGTATGTTTGGTCTGTATGATGTGTCAGCTTGCTTGTTAATTTAGACAGTTTTTTTTAAAGTGTTGGGTGTTATGAAGTTATGGTCATGCGGGAACGCATGAGGTCGGTGGCATGGGTAGTGTAGCGAAATCAATAGATCTCCACTTTACTAGTCTGATGAAATTTTTATTTATTATTTCTAGCTGCTCCAGATGCTTATTTCCGTTTGTATAGGTTTATTTCCATTCAAAAGGGATCATATTGATACAAATTACAGTGGGCGATTTTCGATGATTCCGATTGGTTGATTTTGGGTGCTCTCTGGCGCGTCCGCGCCCTAAGTACTTAAGGGCCGCGTTATTAGGACAAAGTTGTTCTTGAAGTCAAGTCAAAAACCACGCACAACTTGAGAACAGCGGTAAGCGCTTTGAAACAATAAAGCTGGTTGCTGGGTTTGGTGTTATCCCTCTGGCGATAACTTATAACCCTCATAAAGTTTTTATTGTTTTGCTCTCAAGTCACCGAGGTGTTTAGAACTGCCAATTTTTTTGTCTATTGTTGAAACCCCAGAGGTTACAACAGAAGGGCCATCATTTGGTTTGTGTACATTTTACTTTTTATGAAACAGTCGTCGCATTGGTTTGAGACTTCAAGTGATTGGTAAAGAAAGGTGTGTATCTTGGTAGGTTCGAGACAGGTTTTGTTTAGAGGTTATGTTTAGGTTTTAAACCTTTTGAAGATATTTGTTTTGAAATTATGCGTGTACATTGTTTATTCATCGCAATTAAGGAGCCCCTGTACATAACTTAGTTGATTAGTTTTAGTATTGTTTTATGTTCTTGAAATAAAAGGAAAACAGGAAACACCTACAATGGTTGAAAATTATAATAACATGCCACAATCTGCTAGGGAACTACAGAGGAAAAACATAAATAAGACAAACATAAACAACGATTGGAACTAGGGACAGCCGGACTTGGTACCGGTGTCATATGGTATTTTGAACCCCATGGAAAATTGACCCCGGGGTCAATTTTTACCCATGGAATATTGAACCCCCTCATGGAAAAGTGAACCCCCCTGTATGGTATTTTGAACCCCATAGAATATTGAACCCCTAGTGGTGTTTTACAGTTAATTTTGTAGAAATGACATATTTGATGTCGGATATATACTTTAGAAGGGGGTTCAAAATTCCATGATGGGGGGTCAAAATACCATGGTTGACCAAACTTCACAATATTTAGATAGGGGTTCAAAATTCCATGATGGGGGTCAGAATACCATGTCAGGATAATGAATTTATATTTTTTACATACAATTGATATGTTATGAAGGGGGGTTCAAAAAACTAAGGTGGGGGGGGGGTCAAAATACCAGGGTTGCACAACATCACAATTCTCAGATGGGGTGCATTTTTAGATGGGGGTTAAAAATTTCATGATAGGGGGTCAGAATACTGTGACAGGGTAAAGAATTTAAATCTTAACATACAATTAACATGTTTTGAAAGGGGGTTCAAAATCCCATGATAGGGGGTCTAAATACCATGGTTGACAAAACATCACAATTCTCAGATGGAGGAGCAAAATTTCATAAGGGGGGGTCAAAATACCATGGCAGTATATAGAATAAATGTATTTAACTTACATTTACATGCTTTGAAAGGGGATTCAAAATTCCATGGTAGGGGGTCAAAGTACCATGGTTGATAAAACATCACAATTTTCAGATGGGGTGCAAAATACCATGATTAAGGGGGTCACAATACCATGGCAGGATAATGAATTAATATCTTAATGTACAATTTACATGATTTGAAAGGGGGATTCAAAATACAAATGTACCATGGCAGGGGGTCAAAATACCATAGCAGATAAAAATTCACAATTTTCAGATGGGGTTAAAAAATTCATGATAGGAAGTCAGAATATGATGGCAGAATAAAGAACTGATATCTTTAATGTACAGTTAACCTATTTTGAAGGGGGGTTCAAAATTTCATGGTATGTTAGTAGTATTACCAAAATGTATATATTAATGTTATGAATAAGCAATGAAAAGACATAAGTAAATGCAAATGAGCCAAAGTATTTTCAAATACATGGTAGAACAAAGCAATGGGACAATGATTTTATTGTTGTTCTTCATCTTGGGCAAGATTTATATATAAGTATATTGGTGAAGTCAGAAAAAATTAGGCAAAGCACATTTGACATATTTTAGATGTTTAACCAACAGTCTTGGTGTTTTTGGTGGTACTGTATTGTTTGTGATGACATTTCACATTATTATGCCAAAATTCTAAGCGATATCTAAAAAAACAGCGACATGGGACATCAAAATGTTGCTAGAAATGTCAGGAGTGCAACACTTTTTTGTGACATATGCAAAAATTGCTTTTTTTATATTGTCTACAAAAGAAAAAAAAACAGAATTTACTGTTGTTTTAAAAAAAATATATATACTTTTCATTTCCAAGAAAATTGAAATATTGGAAGCTTATGATGAAATTATGTTGTGAGCTAAAAAAAAAATGTGGTACCATGTCAGGAGTGCAATAGCAAAAGTACAAATATTTTGTAATTAGATGTATTATTGAATTTAGTATGACAATTCAGTTGCAGAAGAAATCAAAACATTTAGTACAATACTTTTTTAAATAAATAAAAAAAATAAATGCTAGTAGCAATTGTAAATGTTTCAGGGACAGTTAAGTTACCATACCCCTCATTGTCAGGAGTGCAACATCTTGACTTTTGACATGTGATATTCAAAAATACTTATCCCAGTATAATGTTTCACTTTATTTTTCAGATGATGCAGTGTCACAGACATGATTTTTCTAAAAAAAAAAGATTTCAGAATAAAAACATTCCAAGTCTATCTTTTTCATGTCAGGAGTGCAACACTTTTTCAATCCAGTTAATTAACTTTTATATTTTTCAATAAGTACTACATTTTTATATACCTTGTTGTTAATTTATCAATTCTAAGCATTAAAAGTTATGTACAGACATAAAAAAGATATTGACAGCTTTTCAAATTAAGATTTTTTAATGTTTTAGCCCGAAGAAATGTTTTTCAGCTTAAAAAAAANGTCTTGCCCATTTGTGAAAGAATTTTATAATTTCAGTTTGAATACAAATTGTAAAAATATATATTCTAGCTAATAGTATTAACCTATTATTGTGTTGCACTAATGACACAATATAGCAACTGCATTCATTATTAACTATTATGGTTGGTTTCAGTTCTGATTTGGAGTGCTGAAGTATTTACAATGGAGATACTGGTAAAATAACCAACCATTCAGAAGAAGTACTAGATTTTCTGCTTCTTATTGTTGATTTATTTACATTTTCTTTAGCAGTCCTATCTTTGTACTTCTAGTACTGCACTTCTTCTGAATGGTATTTTCACTACTAACTTAAGTGTAAATACTTCAGGTCTTCCAAATCAGACATGAATGCAGCTGTAATATTGTGTCAGGAGTGCAACACAATTATAGGTTAACAATTTGGGTTAGAATATAAATCATTATAAAATCATAATTACACATATCATTCACTAATGAAAAAGATATTTTCAGACATAAAAGCAAGAAGCCGAATAAAAAAAAATGGTAAAGATATCTAGCATTTTTGTGAAGATTTAAACATTTCTTTGGATCAAAACTTAGAAAAAAATCTTATCAATGTTAAGCTATAAATATTTTTCATGCTTGAAGAAAACTTTCAATGGTTGGAATTTATATATTAACAATAAGATATATGAAAATGAAGTATTGAATGATAGAAATGTATAAGTTGTATTTAAAAAACTGTTGCACTCCTGACATTTTAAACATCAGTTTTATGTGCCATGTCACTGTTTTTCAGTAAATCTGAAGATTTTTTAAACAAAAATATATATATACAATGTATTACAAAAGATATCGCATTCCTAAAATCATCAAAACTGTTTGTAAAACATGTAACATATGTCAAATATGCTTTGCCTCATTTTTTTTTTACTTTAACCAACATGGACCAAAAAATCTGACATTTACCCCCCCAAAAAATTAGGCTACCTTGATTAGTCTTATAATAATTTTCTCTTAGAAATTTGCTTTACTTCTTATATTCCATATATTTTCTTTTTTTTATGTCTTTGGTTATTGTCAGGAGTGCAACAAAATGAGATAGAATAGGGGGTTAAAAAAAAGTAGTGTTTTGTCTTCAAAACTCATATTTGAAATTTAATTATTTTGTTAACATCTTGATAATATGGTACTCTTACATGGAGAGTAGTTGAATTTAACTTTTGTCATCACATCATCAAAATAAATTAGGTGAAAATGGCCAAAAAGTTAAATATTTAGAGAAAAGAATTGATTCCAAACTGCATAAAATCATGGTATGTTGAGATATGAATTCTCTATTCTGCCATTGCATTCTGACCCCCTGTCATGGAATTTTGCATCCCCATCTGAAAATTGTAACAGATCATCAACCATGGTATTTTGACCCCCCTACCATGGGATTTTGAACCCCCCTTTCAAGACATGTGAATCATACATTGAGATATTAATTCTCGATCTTTCTATGGTATTCTGACCCCCTGTCATGGAATTTTGTACCCCATCTGAAAATTGTGACATTTTGTCAACCATGGTATTTTGATCCCCCTACCATGGGATTTTGAACCCCCTATCAAAACATGTAACTTGTATGTTAAGATATTAATTTTCTATCCTGCCATGGTATTCTAACCCCCTATCATGGAATTTTGCACCCTCATCTGAAAATTCTGACATTTTGTCAATCTTAGTATTTTGACCCCCCTACCATGGGATTTTGAACCCCCTTTCAAGACATGTAAATTGTACATTGAGATATTAATTCTCCATGCTGCCATGGTATTCTGACCCCCTGTCGTAGAATTTTGCACCCCCATCTGAAAATTGTGACATTTTGTCAACCATGGTATTTTGACCCCCTACCATGGGATTTAAAACCCCCTCTCAAAACGTGTAAATCGTATGTTAATATATTAATTTCTCTATGCTGCCATGGTATTCTGACCCCCCTGTCATGGAAATTTGCACCTCCATCTGAAAATTGTGACATTTTTGTCAACCATGGTATTTTGACCCCCCTACCATGGGATTTTGAACCCCCTTATTGAGAATATGAAATAAAGGGGGTTCGATATTCCATGATGGGGTTCAAAACAAAATGGGATAAAACTGACCCCGGGGTCAATTTTCCATATGGTATTTTGACCCCGGGGTATTTTTGGGGGGTTCAAAATTCCATATCACACCGGCACTTAAGCAAAAACCACCGGTAGGGTTAAACCGGTTAATGGGTACCCAAACCTCCCCTTTATTTATCCCGTTTCCCTATAGTTTATTAAACATACGAATAAAACCCATTACAGGTACTGACTCCTTGACCACAATCTTGAAAGGAGAGAATATGACAATACGTAGTCAAGGGGTGCTCGCCGCTTATCTGTCAGCTAGCTAAAGGAGCCTACTCAGCTGGTAAGGGACCGACCATTTAACCTGAAGGGGGGGGGGTATGGTTTTTTTTTCTAGACAGAAAATTTTTTTCGCGCTTTGCGCAAAACAAATTATTTATTTTTTGCATGCGTATCAACAAAATATTTTTTTTCAAAATTAACATTATTTTTTGGGGCAGAAAGCCTCATTCAGAAAATTTTTTTCATCATTTTGGCAGCCGAATATTTTTTTCACATAAAATCAGATCCAAAATATTTTTTTAGAAAAAAACCATAGCCCCCCTTCAAGTTAAATGGTCGGTCCCTAAAACACTGTCGCACTACGGAAGAAAAATCAAACTCAAAACTTTCCGCGGGAATTGGTCAAGAATCGTCATATATTTCAGTAGATATCGGCAGTATCAGTGATAGGCCAGTATGTATGTAAAATTTTCAGGTTACTAGATCTCAGATGCAAGCAGAGTATCTTGTCAATATTCCCTATTACGTAAAGAATGTAAGTTACGTCCAAGTTTTTCTGGATTTTTAATCAGTTTCTGGCATTTTTTAACAAATTCAAATTCAAATTCAAGTTTTATTATCTTTAAACTATATATAGTTTGTGATAAACTTAGTAGTAAGTCTTCCAGGGAAGACATGTGTCGCCTGCGTAATAACAAAAATATTCTAAGTTTCGTCAAACAGGAAGTGGGCAAGCGAGAGATCCGAAACTCTATTACACGGTATAGGTCCCCATACTGATACGACATGCCAAATTGCAAAAAGCTCCGATACACGGTTCCTGAGAAAAATGCGACACAAATTTTTGTGACGCCGACGACGCCGACGTCACCGACGCAAGACGACGGATAGTGATCCCTATATGTCGCCACTGCGTAAACGCAGGCGACACAACAATACAAACAATAAATGACAGAAAAAAAACAAGCAATAATCATACGGATATGTACAAACATAACCGTAAAAACGAGAATTAGAAATGCCCTTAGTAATGAGCTGTTTGCGAGTAACGTCATATTTAGATATTAAATATTCATATCTGTTTTAAAACTTCTTAAAGGTATTCAACAACTTATGAAATATGTAACCCTGTTGTAAAAGTAAGGTTACGTTCATTAAAATCGTCAAGAGTAGAACAAACACGTGCGAATCGAACTCGTTGAGAAATGTACACCCTGTATGATGGAGCTTGAGGAATGTCGCCGTCAAGAAAAGGGAAATTAGGTATAGTGAAATCAAAATCCTCCCTTTTATCATATATCTTAGTTTTTATTTTACCAATAATGATAGTTAGATCCAGAAAAGGGTAGTGTTTTGAGTCATTGTTAGCTTTATCTAATTTCAGTTCTTGTGGGTAAATAGTTCTACATAATCTAAAAACTGGGGATTGTCAACTGTAAGGATATCGTCAATATACCTGCTGTTATCATTGAAATAGAAATAAGATTATCAGTGTTTTGTATGGTTCCGTTTTGAAGTTTTTTCATGCAGTCTCTTCCGTAACAGAACAGAAAAAGATCTGCAATGAGAGGTGCACAATTTGTACCCATGGGAATACCTATGACCTGTTGATAAATAGTGTTGCTAAAACGAACAAAAATGTTGTCCAGCACCTTCCTTGGTATGTTTTTCCCCAGACAGCTTGCTGGGTCTGTGAAGAAAACTACTTACAGCCCACACTCATCGAGAAACATCTCAAGGAAAAGCACTTGGAAGACGAACAACTGGCTAGATTTTCATTTGCTGATCATGGAGAGATCTGGGCTGAGTACATGAATGGTTTGTTGAGAGAGTTGGCTAGAGTAGCTGGTGAGACCTACCCAGATGGACTTGTTTCCAAAATTAATGATTGAGCCAAAATGAAGAAGACCAAATTTTCAGACTCCTTCACCAATGATGAAAAACAGCTTGTTAATTGCTTCAACCATTTCAACAATTTACCTTTGGCTTCAACATACAAAATTAGATCTCCAAATTTCAACTTGCAGTCACATTAAATTGGAAAGTTTTGAAACTGGCAATATCCTTTCTACATGTATTTCCTAAAGAGTTCGCTTGGGTACAGCGCTTCCAAGAGAGGAAAGATCGTTTTGGTATAAATGTTGGACCACTCTCCACCAAACTAACTGGAAGATTGGAGATTGTTGATGCTCACTTCCATCTCGACCAACTGGAGAAGTATACTGGTTTATCTAGTTTTCACCAGTTGGACGACCATGGAACCTCACAGACCTTTCAGACACAGATTCTTCTTGCCATTGCCAATTACTGTTATCCATCCTCCTGGCCAAATTCAACTCTACGTTCAGAACTCAGAAAACAGCCTCAGATTCAATTTTCTTTCGGCATACATCCTAGATTCATAAACTCAAGGACAACTTCATTCATCAATAAACAGATCAAAGAATTAAAATACCTGGTTAAATCCACAAGAACTGTTGCTGTTGGTGAGTGTGGAATTGACACCACTGATAAACCCACTCATATACAAAAACAAGTGAATTCTTTGAAAATAGCAAAGGACAATGAACTGGCTGTTGTTATTCATTGTCGAGGTGATCACATCTACCACAACATGATTCTGACATCTCTTACCAATATTTGCAGTCCATATCAAAAGATACCCTGGCATTGTTTTACAGGACCACAGGAAATTTATCTTTCGGCCATTTCCCACTTCAGAAACATTGTATTTGGCATCACACCTTTTATCTTCACTCAAAAGTATCCAAAAACCATCAACTTCATCAAAGAAAACAGTATTACAAACCTTGTTTTAGAATCTGACGCACCATATATTAAATACAAAGATCAACTTTGTAAACTATGTTGCAGAGGAAATTTCAAAACTACTTCAGATGCCAATTGAAGATATCTTCAGAATCACAACAGCCAATGCAAAAAGAATATATGGGGAGAGGAAATGAGGACTGAGTACAGTGCATGTAAGAAGATCATCTGGACCATTTCGTTGTGTATATATTGTACATAGTTTATATATAGTCATTTGTATACTAGCAACAGGAGTTACTAGTTGTGTCACAGATATTTTTAATTGGTATTGAATTTTATCTTGAAGAATATATCATATCTGAATCTAATGCAAACTTCTGACATGTATTGGACTAAAACCTATGGAATTCATCTCAACTTTACAAAATCTTTGGAAATCAACCTATTTGTATGAACTCCTGACTAATGGAATTTGTGGTCAATTTCACAAACCTGGCTGGTTTATCTAGCACCTGCGAAAATTGACTAGAAAGAAGACTAATATACGACAACACCATTCAGAAAGAAAATGGGGAGGAGTGTCGTGATGACGCTTGAATCGGACAATAAAACCCGAGTACCCAATGTCAACAGATGGTAAAATCCCGAGGATTGGATGGTGCTCCCGGACTGGAGGAACTAGCTTACTACTATGTGACACTGTGAAGCGGGAAAGTCCGTGCAGAATGACAGTTCAGACTTCAGACTGACCAGACGTGTTGCTGACCAAGTGTCTGAAGACGCCAGCCTGATATCAGCAATCCTGAGATTGTAAAGCTTGTACAGTGTAAGGTAAACATCATTGTCTTTACGCCCTACATATCAAAGCTCGACATTAGAAATCAGTCCTTCATATTAAACAGTAAACAGGGTGTTTTTTTTTCAATTGTCTTAGGGTGTCTGCAGGGTATTATTTTCCTATAAAATTAGAGAATTTTGTGAAATTTACTGTGAAGCTACATAATTGACCCTTTCAGCGTTACTGGATAAGGGGGAGATAACTCCAACAGACTTGTATAGGCTCTATTAGTTATAATGTAACCAATCATTTGTATGTTGATAAAAAATGAACTAGAGGCTCAGAGACTGAGCCTGTATCGCTCACCTGGCAAAATGCTTCTACGCCATACATGACTAAAAAAAATGTTTCCTTACCAATGGGGTCAAATGTTTAGCAATGTTCTTCATTAGCAACCATGTTTTTTGTCTGATCCTATTGAAATGAATAATTTTTGCAAAGGACCTTCTATACATTTCAGAGATGATGATTATAAGGATGGTTATCTCATTCCTGGCTCCAATGTTAAACTATGTTATGCACTGGAGGCCATCTTTTTTGTCAGATCCAAGTACCTTCCATACATCCTTACTGTAAAGATTGGTTGAATTTGCTTCAGTACCATCAGAGGAGATAGCAAATAGATGCTTTTCCCTTCGGGTCCCATGTTAGACTATGTTCTGCGCTGGCAGCCATGTTTTTAAAGAAATCGGAAAAATTTCAGCAAATCTCCATAAAAGACCTTCCATACATCATTCTGTAGAGTTTGGTTCAATCTGCTTCAGTAGCTTCAGAGGAGATAGCAAATATATGCTATTCCCATAGGGTCACATGTTAAACTATGTTCTGCACTGGCGGCCATTTTTTCTCATCGATCGAAAAACTAAGAAAAGGACATTCCTGTAAAGTTTGGTTCCATTTGCTTTAGTAGCTTCAGGAGATAGCAAATAATGCTTTTCCCTTCAGGTCCCATGTTAAACTATGTTCTGCGCTGGCGGCCATGTTTTTTCACGGATCGAAGTAAAGGACCTTCCATACAGCATTCCTGTAAAGTTTGGATCAATTTGCTTCAGTAGCTTCAGAGGAGATAGCAAATATATGCTTTTCCCATAGGTTCCCATGTTAAACTATGTTCTGTGCTGGCGGCCAAATTTTTTCATGGATTGAAAAATTTCGGCAAACTTATTAAAGGACTTTCTATACATCATTCCTGTAAAGTTTGGTTCCATTTGCGTCAGTAACTTCAGAGGAGATAGCAAATATTTGCTTTTCCCATAAGGTCCCATGTTAAACTATGTTCTGCGCTGGCGGCCATGTTTTTTCACGGATCTAAAAAATTTCCGCAAACTAAGTTAAGGACCTTCCATACAGCATTCCTGTAAAGTTTGGTTCAATTTGATAAAAAATTTAGGCAAACTAAGTAAAGGACCTTCCATACAGCATTCCTGTAAAGTTTGGTTCAATTTGCTTCAGTAGCTTCAGAGGAGACAGCAAATATATGCTTTTCCCATAGGTTCCCATGTTAAACTATGTTCTGGGCAGGCAGCCATGTTTTTTCACGGATTGAGAATTTCGGTAAACTTAGTAAAGGACCTTCCATACATCATTCCTGTAAAGTTTGGTTCCATTTGCTTCAGTAACTTCAGAGGAGATAGCAAATATTTGCTTTTCCCATAGGGTCCCATGTTAAACTATGTTCTGCACTGGTGCCATGTTTTTTCACGTATCGTAAAAATTTCGGCAAACTAAGTAAAGGACCTTCTACACATCATTCCTGTAAAGTTTGGTTCCATTTGCTTCAGTAACTTCAGAGGAGATAGCAAATATTTGCTTTTTCCATAGGGTCCCATGTTAAACTATGTTCTGCGCTGGCGGCCATGTTTTTTCACGGATCTAAAAAATTTCGGCAAACTAAGTAAAGGACCTTCCATACAGCATTCCTGTAAAGTTTGGTTCAATTTGCTTTAGTAGCTTCAGAGGAGATAGCAAATATATGTTTTTCCCATAGGTTCCCATGTTAAACTATGTTCTGCGCAGGCGGCCATGTTTTTTCATGGATTGAAAAAATTTCGGCAATCTTAGTTAAGGACCTTCCATATATCATTCCTGTAAAGTTTGGTTCAATTTGCTTCAGAGCTTCAGAGGAGATAGCAAATATATGCTTTTCCCATAGGTTCCCATGTTAAACTATGTTCTGCACTGGCAGCCATGTTTTTTCACGGATCGTAAAAACTTCGGCAAAATAAGTAAAGGACCTTCTATACATCATTTCTGTAAAGTTTGGTTCAATTTGCTTCAGTAGCTTCAGAGGAGATAGCAAATATTTGCTTTTCCCATAGGGTCCCATGTTAAACTATGTTCTGCACTGGCGGCCATGTTTTTTCACGGATCTAAAAAATTTGGGCAAACTAAGTATTAAAAGGACCTTCCTTACAGCATTCTTGTAAAGTTTGGTTCAATTTGCTTCAGTAACTTCAGAGGAGATAGCAAATATATGCTTTTTCCCATAGGGTCCCATGTTAAACTATGTTCTGCGCTGGCGGCCATGTTTTTTCACAGGTAAAAAAAATTTCGGCAAACTAAGTAAAAGGACGTTCCATACATCATTCCTGTAAAGTTTGGTTCAATTTGCTTTAGTAGCTTCAGAGGAGATAGCAAATATATGCTTTTTCCCATAGGGTCCAATGTTCAGCGCTGGCGGCCATGTTTTTTGGTGGATTGAAAAAATTCAGCAAAATAAGTAAAGGACCTTCCATACATCATTCCTGTAAAGTTTGGTTAAAATTGGTCCAGTGGTTTCAGAGGAGATAGCCAAAATGTTAAAAGTTTTACGGACGACGACGACCGACGACGGACGCCAAGTGATGGCAAAAGCTCACATGACCTTTGGCCAGGTGAGCTAATAAATGAAATAAAACTAAAAAAATGCCTATGAATCTTTTAAACTGTCACCAGTAATCAATGTATGTACATGTTTTACCTGATTTAATAAACATCCTGTGCTATACAGGTGTGTTAATTAGAACTATACAGAAGATTGCCCAAGGTGATTTTTTGCAAGTATTATCCAATTATAGCTCTGAAAACATGTGAATTAAGATATCACTAATATCTCTACAAATATGAAATAATTTTTATTCACATTAAGATTGAACAAAAAAAAAATAATAATTTCAAAAATATTGAGCAGTTACAAATTTTTTCTATTAAAATATAAATAATGAAAAAGAAAAAAGATAAAACTTAAAAAAATCCATGAACAGATCAAAGTTTTTAACCAGTCAGGTAAAATTGTTGTTTTAATCAATTGCATGACAAAGCCCAGACCTGTCAAATAAACAGGAAACCTATGTGTTGTGTTCTTATGGTGGCACAATGTTGTGTGTAAAAGTTATATATAATTAATTATACAAAACACACCCCACCTAAACAATATTCAAATCAGAGGCTTGCAATGATTAAATGAGAGGATAGCTTTAAAGAACTATTATAGATTTTGTTCATACTTTGCATGTGTTTTGAGATCGTTTTATAGTTTACATGTAAGAAATAGAAATTAGGGGTCACCGTTGAAATAAGAGAGATAAATGGCAAAATGTTAATTTCTCTAGTGATATCTATATGAAATTATTTGATCAAATTATCTCCCCTGCATAATTTCTGTGTTCTGTAAATCCAGCAATAGATTTCAAGCATATGTGTTTTAGTTCACATTTTGGTAAAAAAAATGTCTTAAAAGTTATAAGGAATCCAAATTTTAAATACTTTGGAACTTTCTTTAACTTTTAAATAACAATTATTCTAAATTTCTGATGAATGATACCTAAATGAACAAGTATTAAACAAAAATGGCGGAATAATAAAAATGAGACACCTTAAACAGGGGCTATCCACAGAGTATTACCATAATTAC
>MJUU01012641.1:125691-171738 GCA_002080025.1 Modiolus philippinarum | reverse complement strand
CCCTTAACCTAGACATAAGCACTATCATAATAATCTAGCCGTAACCTAATACTAACACAACGTCGAATCCTAAACTATTCTTAAGCTCTGTAACAACCTCGAACTTAACCCTTTTACTAACTTTTTAACCCTAACCCTTTTACTAACTCTTAACCCTAACTTTTAAGCTAATCACCCATTTACTAACAGTGAGCCCTTAACTTAGACACGAGCTCTAACATTATATTCAAACCATAACCTAATAATTACACAACCTCTAATCCTAAACTTGACCCTAACCTCATCTCAACCGTAGCATAACCCTTACTAACCCTTTCTTACTCTAATCCAAAACCTAATACTTACTTAAATCGAACCCTTAGTCCTAGCCAAACCCAATTCTACCAATATACACTCTAATTCTAAACCCTAACCCTAAATCTATCTAACCTAATAATAATACAATATATTCCTAAATTGTAAACCAATGTTAAGCCTAGCTTTACCCTTACACTATGTAAAGCTTAACATAACCTTAACACAACCTTTTCCTAAGTAGTAAACCAATTTTAAGCCTATTCTTTAAATCTTAACATAACCCTAACACTAACTCTTACTTATTCTTACTAACCCTTGCTTACTCTAATTCTCAACATAACACTAACGTAACTTTAACCCAAAGTCCTAACCGTTACCTTATACCTAACTCTTACTTATTCTTACTAACCCTTGCTTACTCTAATTCTCAACATAACACTAACGTAACTTTAACCCAAAGTCCTAACCGTTACCTTATACTAGCACTAAACCAACCTTAATCCTAACCTAACCCTTACCACGATTTAATCTTAAGCTTTCCCTATCACTAACATTTAACCTTACCTTAATCACCTTTACCTGGAATTGGGCTCTAAGCCCTTATCCTAACCCAACAATAATTCCGAACCATCCTTTTTTACTAACCCTAATCATAATACATAACGATATCTAACATTACTAACCAATACTTAATCTATCCCTAAACCCTAACCTAAGTATTAACAATAATTTAATACTAACACAACCTCACCTCTAACCCTTGAACTATTCCTAAGCGATAACCATTACCTTAACCCTAACCTCATATCAACATTAACTCTACCCTTACTTACTTTAAATCTTAACCTAACACTAATTTAACTTTAACCCTAATACTAGCACAATCTCCAACACTTATATATATCTAAGCCCTACACCAATTTTGCCCCTTACTTAACCTTGATCCTAGCCCTTATTCCGACCCATACCTTTATCTTACTAACCAAATTCATAGACATAACCCTGAATCTTAAATCCAACCGCAATGATGCATGATATTTTAAACATAACGTTATGATATATAATTTTAACAGGAACGATCCTAAACCTAAAACCCTTATAATGAACGTTACCCCTGCCTAACCTTAACCCAAATGATGAATATAATCCAATCATTAATCCTAAAGATATATGTGATTCCAATCCAAGTGATCTAAGTCATACTTAGCCATTTAATTGGTTGTGTAACCAAAGCCCTTAATTTTATAACGAATCAATCTCAACTAATCCAAACCCAACTCGAACCGTAAGCCAAGTCTTTCACCTTTCCCTAACTTTTACCCTAATTCAACCAACTCCTTAACCAACCATACATAAACCCAACTTTAACAGTACCAATATACTAACGCTACAACTTCAACCCTACCCTTACTACCCTAAATTATACTGATAATATAATTCCAAACATAACCTAATTGACATGAATTATCATAACCATACCCCAAATAGTGTATTTCATCTTACACAAAAGAATTTATATATTCCTAACCCTTACATTAACCATAGCCTCAACCCTAAGTCCTACACTTTGGTACTCTAACCATAATCCAAAGCTATGACCTTAACGAACCCTAACTTTAATGTAATCTTCAACAATACCTCTTTCATGTATATAACCCAACCCTAGCCCAACTGATGTATGTGTCACTGTGCAATTCTAAACTGAAATGAAATATGTAAACCTTCACCCAAATAATAACCCTTACCTTAATGATGTATACAAAACCAAGTGATAAAATGATCCAAATGATCTATACGATGCTAACATTATAACTTACAATGATAACCTTACCTTTAGCTTTCAAACTTTTTTCTAAAATTATTATATTGCTGCTGCTTCTCGTCATTACTGGGGTCTGTCTGCTGCTGCTGCTGGTGGTGGTGGTGCTGGTGGTGGTGATTTAAAGGTATCTGGGTGGTGGTGGTGGTGAGGATATCTAGATGGTGGTGGTGGTGGGATCATAGTCTGTGGTGGTGTTGGTGGTGGTGGTGGTGATTGGCTTTCCTGGTGGTGGTGGTGGTGATGGGCTTTTCTGGTGGTGGTGATGAGATACTAGTCTATGGTGGTGGTGGTGATGAAATAATAGTCTATGGTGGTGGTGGTGGCGGGATAATAGTCTGTGGTGGTCGGTGGTTTATCACTTATTCTTTTGGGGCATAATAATAACAAACCCTGACAATACGTTTTCATTTTTAATTTCATTTAAACAAAATACAGTAACATTCTAATTTTCTGTCTTTACATTAATGTCAATTTAAGTTTTCTGTCTTCAGTGCTGGTTCTTCCGTCACTTTAAGTCTGTCTTCATATCCACTTAATTGGGTTCTGTAGCTACCTTCATCAGTTTTGGTTCTTTGTCTTCAAACACAGCTATAATCTTTCCAAGTCTCTGCTTTCCATCTTCAAACATTTGATCTAAAAATTACAAACTTGATACCAGTTGATACTTAACATACTTCAATAATTTGTAGTACTGCAAACAACTTCGAAACCAACGGTGTCTATTTTCGTTGGTATCTTCATGCGGTAGGATATACCGACAAGCTTTGTCCACAGTTCCATAGTCCCATTGACTTAAAAAGCATACAACATCTGGGTGCAGGGGCGTAGGTGACCTCAATACTTTTATCGTTCCTGGAATTCCCTTGTCTTCTTTGATTGTTCATTCTCCTCTACCTGTAGAATATATATCACCCCATGGAAATTTTTCAGCTATCTGTCGTGATAATTCATGCGCCTTGATGCAATGACAATTCACTTGAGGAACAATAACATATACATTTTCTGCTTTCAATAAATCTCCGTCAACAATATTTACACCCAATCTGTCTTTATTGGCTTCAGTCTGTTCTTGTACACTTTTTATAGTCTATGTCTATTGTCTCCATAGCTGTAATTCGTCAGTTAATATTTGTAAGACGGCTTCGGATTGGTTAATTCTCCTGCGTTCTGATTGGTCAATCTTTTGTAAATGGCGATTTCTGATCTGTTGAAATCGCTGCAATTTGATTCTATACACTTTCAATTCACTTTTCCTAATTCTTCTATCAATTGATGATGAGCTGCCCATATCTATGTTGCTTGATCTTTGTATGCAGCACAATAGGTTTGAGTGAACACATTTAATACATATAATCGTCCAGAATTGATGACCCCATCTTCATACATGGCAAGCACGATCCGCTTGTACACTTCCAGACTGTCCATGGCGAACTGAATGAGACCCCCATATAACTATTTTGAAATTTTATCTGACTTCTTATAGCATGGGTAACTCTAACTTAACACTATTCATAATTTAACACTATCTCTATCGATAATTTAAATTTAACCCTTACCCAATCTAACCCTAACCCTTACTCTAATCTAAACCTAATTCTAACACTAACCATAATAGAACTCTAATCCTATCTACAAATTAACCCTAACCCTTACCATAATCTAACTCTAACCATAATATAACCCAAATCCTATCTATAAGCTAACTCTAACCCTAATACTATCTATATTCTAACCCTAACCTATCTGTAATCTAACTATAACCCTTACCCAATCTAATCCTAACCCTATGTATAATTAAGCATAACCTTAACCCTATCTATAATTCAACTGTAACCACAACCTTACCATAATTTAACGCTAGCCCTTTCCACAATCTAAACTTTAACTCTAACCACAATATAACCCTAAGCCTATCTTAAATTAAACTATAACCCTAACCTTACCATAATTTAACCCTAACACTTGCCATAATCTAAACCCAACTCTAACTCTAACCATACTATAACCCTAAGCCTATCCATAATCTAATTCTAACCCTTACACTTCCAATGATTTAAACCTATCCCTACATATGATTTAACAATAACCCTTACACAATCTAACCCTAACCCTTGCCATAATCTAAACCTAACTGTAACCCTAACCATGATATAGCCATAATTCTATCTATTATCTAACTCTCACCCTAACCCTACCATAATTTAACCCTAACCCTATCTATAATTTAACTGTAACCCTAACCTTATTATAATTCAACTCTAACCCTTACCATAATTTAGCTGTAACCCTATCTGTCATTTAACTCTAATCCTAACCCTTACCCTAAACTAAAAATAGCTCTAATTCTTAACACAATATAACCTAACCTATCTATAAGCTAACTCTAACCTTTACACTAACCATAATATAACCCTAATCCTATCTTTAATCTAACTCTAACCCTAACCCTTACCCACTCTAACCCTAACCCTATCAATTATCTAACCCTAACCCTAGCTATATTCTAACCCTAACCCTATCTGAAATCTAACCCTAATAACTCTAACCTATCTGTTATCTAACCCTAACATACTCTAAGCCAACCCTTACCCTATCTATTATTCAACTATTATCCTTTCTAACCCTAACTCTAACCCTTACCCTAGCACTAACACTAACTCTTACCCTAACTATTTAACATAACCCTAATCATAGTAGTAGTAATTTGTATTCTGTCTCCAACATTAGATAAATTCATTAATATTTGTTCTGAAAAGCACCATGCATTTCTCTTATGTTGGAGACAGAATACAAATTACTACTACTATGATTAGGGTTATGTTAAATTATAGTTAGGGTAAGATTTAGTGTTAGTGCTAGGGTAAGGGTAAGAGTTAGGGTTAGTAAGGATAATAGTTGAATAATAGATAGGATTAGGGTTGGTTTAGAGTATGTTAGGGTTAGATAGCAGATAGGTTAGAGTTATTAGGGTTAGATTTCAGATAGGGTTAGGGTTAGAATATAGCTAGGGTTAGGGTTAAAATAAGAGTATGGTTTGGGTTAGATAAATTACCACCAACACCACCACCACCAACACCATCTAGATATCCTCACCACCACCACCACCACCACCACCACCCAGATACCTTTAAACCACCACCACCACCACCACCACCACCACTACCACCAGCAGCAGCAGCAGACAGACCCCAGTAATGACGAGAAGCAGCAGCAATATAATGATAATTTTAGAAAAAAGTTTGAAAGCTAAAGGTTAGGTAATCATTGTAAGTTATAATGTTAGCATCGTATAGATCATTTGGATCATTTTATCACTTGGTTTAGTATACATCATTAAGGTAAGGGTTATTATTTGGGTGAAGGTTTACATATTTCATTTCAGTTTAGAATTGCACAGTGACACATACATCAGTTCATTAAATATATCAGTTGGGCTAGGGTTGGGTTATATACATGAAAGAGGTATTGTTGAAGATTATATTAAAGTTAGGGTTCGTTAAGGTCATAGCTTAGGATTATGGTTAGAGTACCAAAGTGTAGGACTTAGGGTTGAGGCTATGGTAAATGTAAGGGTTAGGAATACATAAATTCTTTTGTGTAAGATGAAATACACTATTTGGGGTACGGTTATGATAATTCATGTCAATTAGGTTATGTTTGGAATTATATTATCAGTATAATTTAGGGTAGTAAGGGTAGAGTTGAAGTTGTAGCGTTAGTATATTGGTATTGTTAAAGTAGGGTTTATGTATGGTTGGTTAAGGAGTTGTTTGAATTTGGGTAAAAGTTAGGGAAAGGTGAGAAGGCTTGGCTTACGGTTCGAGTTGGGTTTGGATTAGTTGAGATTGATTCGTTATAAAATTAAGGGCTTTGGTTACACAATCAGTTAAATGGCTAAGTATGACTTAGATCACTTGGATTGGAATCACATATATCTTTAGGATTAATGATTGGATTATATTCATCATTTGGGTTAAGNACATAGGGTTAGGGTAAGGCTAGGCTTAACATTGGTTTACAATTTAGGAATATATTGTGTAATTATTAGGTTAGATAGATTTAGGGTTAGGGTTTAGAATTAGAGTGTATATTGGTAGAATTGGGTTTGGCTAGGGCTAAGGGTTCGATTTAAGTAAGTATTAGGTTTTGGATTAGAGTAAGAAAGGGTTAGTAAGGGTTATGTTACGGTTGAAATGAGGTTAGGGTCAAGTTTGGGATTAGAGGTTGTGTAATTATTAGGTTATGGTTAGAATATAATGTTAGAGCTCGTGTCTAAGTTAAGGGCTCACTGTTAGTAAATGGGTGATTAGCTTAAAGGTTAGGGTTGAGAGTTAGTAAACGGGTTAGGGTTAAAAAGTTAGTAAAAGGGTTAAATTCGAGGTTGTTACAGAGCTTAAGAATAGTTAACGATTCGACGTTGTGTTAGTATTAGGTTATGGCTAGATTATTATGATAGTGCTTATGTCTAGGTTAAGGATAAGTGTTGGTGTCAGTGCGAATAACTTAAAGGTTAAGGTTAAGATACTAGTAATAGGGTTAGGTTTCTGTAAGGTTAAGGTAAGAGTTATGGTGTAATGTAAGTGATTGGGTCTAAGGTTTATCAATAAGGGTTTGAAGTCAGAGAAGGGTGAAACTTAGCAAATTTAGGGTGAGGTAATCGATATTTTGAATGAAAAAAATAGTATGACATTCAAAAATAGAAAAAAAGAAAAATAACTGTAATAGTTAGAAATAAATATCAGAATAACATTCAAATATAAAAATAAATGAATACAGAGTTTTCATAGCAACTTAGGTTAGGGTTAGTTGTTAGATAAAGGAAGTTGGTTATGAAATAATGTGGAAAAGGGGAAATAATTCTACGAATTGGATGAAAAATGGCGGGAAAGCTAAAAATAGCAGACGATACTATAGAATTATGGCGACAAAGGGGAAATACCTGTAAGGATTGGGTGACAAATGGCGGGATTCCTAAAAATATCAGGCGACAGTATAGATGTTAGGCAGGTAAGGGGAAATAACTCTAAGAATCGGATGTAAAGGGGAAATAATTATGAAATAAAATAGGAAACAATAATAACTAGAGGCTCAGACTCTGAGCCTGTATCGCTCACCTGACAAAATGCTGAAGCAGGGTTTTCGATGTTCTGCATGATGGCCATGTTTTTTATGTGAATTTCCCATAGGGCCAAAATAAACTTTGTTCTGTGCTGGCGGCCATGTTTTTTATTGGATCCAAATGAAATCAGCAATCTTTGTTTAGGACCTTCAGTTCATCATTCTTGTAAAGTTTGGTTGAAATTGCTTCAGCGGTTTCAGAGCAGAAGAAGAAAATGTCAATTTTCCCATAGGGTCCAATGTTAAAACTAAGTTCCGCGCTGGCGGCCATGTTTTTTATCGGATCGGAACGAAATGAGCAATCTTTGTAAAGGACATTCCATACACCATTCCTGTAAAGTTTGGTTGAATTTGCTTCAGTAGTTTCAGAGGAGAAGATGAATATGTGAAAAGTTTAACGGACGACGGACGACGGACGACGGACGCCAAGTGATGGCAATAGCTCACACTGACCCTTCGGGTCAGGTGAGCTAAAAAATCAATGGCAGACAACATTATTATAGAAATTTGGTAGGGAAGAGGAAATCACTTTAAGAATTGAATGAAAAGGGGGGATAATTATGTAATATAATAGGAAACAAAATTGCAATAGCAGACGACACCATAGGAATTTGGCGGGGAAAAGGGAAATACCTCTAAGGATTGGATGAAAAGGAAAGATAATTATAAAATAAAGAGGAAAATAATAAAATAACACATACAAAAGGTTACACAAGAGGACTTTAGTTTAAACATTGGATGAGAAGGGAGAAATTACAAAGAACAATACTGAAAAAAAAGGTGAAATGGTATTACAACAGATAAAAAAGCGCGGGAAATAAGTAGCAAAAGTTATGTCCCTTTGACGAACGCGATCGTGATAGAAGACACCCACAGATAAAAAAACGCGGGAACTCACAAGAGTTATGTCCCTTTGACGAACGCGGACGTGATAGAAGACACCTACAGAAATATAATGACAATTGCTGACTGACAACGCCCGGATATTAGGTTAAACATGGGATTGCAGAACAATACTGAAAAGGGGTGGGAAAGAAGAAATAACTAAGAATTGGATGAAAAAGGAAGAAAATACAAAGAACAACATCGAAAAAGGGGTATAATACAATGAAAACATCCGAAAGACCATGCCCTAGTCGTTCCGACTAGGGAACATACCCGACTTCCGGTCTATACCTGGGGCTACGCCCACTTCCAGTCGCGCATGCGTTATGTAATAAGGTCATACAACACCCCTGCGGGATCACGTGTTGTTTCAACACGTCATTTCCTATCAACATGGCCGACTAGGGCTTCAGTATAGACCACTTCCGGTGTACACATGGGGCTACGCCCACTTCCGGTTGCACATGCGTTATGTAATAAAGTTATTTAACACCCCTGCGGGTTCTTGTACTCTTTCAACACGTCATTTCCGGTCAATAGGCCCGTATAGGGCTTCAAAAAAGGGCTACTTCCGGTTGCGCATGCGCAATGCTGACATTTCAATATCCGGTCACGTGACTTCCGCTTCCGGTCACGTGGCTTTGGTCAGTTCCGGCTCCACCAGGCTCCACCACGTCAAATACGACTTTGTAACCACCTATATACTACTATTACCTTAAAAATATTAGCATTATATTACAATTACCTTAAAAATATTAGCATTATATAACAATTACAATTACTTCAATTTTTGAAAGTAATGCATTATATTACAATTACTTTACAAAAGTAATGCATTAAATTACACATTACATTTTTCATATTTTATCAAGAAAAGAAACGGTTGATCAAGCATTTGTAATATATTGACAGTGAATACTGTTAATATGTTTATGCAGCAGGAAAAAGACCAAATTCAAACAGCTTTTTAAAACTGACAGTATTGCTTCTCTTGAAAATGATGCAAATTCAATAAAAAATTACAAGAGAAAAGATCCATCATCCTAGTTGAAATTTCTGTCCTCGTGTATTTCGTTGCATTTATATATTCTCTCTTTTGCTATGTATATGTAGTTTATATTTTTCGGGTTTTTTTTTCATAAATTTTCTGGGACAATTTGGAATTTACAATTAAAATACAAAAATATCAAAGTTGCAAAAAATTAGGCCTTAAGGGTTGGGGGTATATATGTGGGCATATGTCACCTTCACTGTGTTAAGTTCGTGTGATGTTAAAAAAATATGTAGTTTTTAAGAAATAAAGTTCAGTTCAGTTCCCTATACATATTTTTATATGGTTGGTTTCTTATAACTGACACTTTAATAAACATCAATTTAAGCCATAAATCCACTTGTCAAAAGAAAAGAGTTGACAGGATGACAGTGATTGTAAGAGCACTTTGCCAGTTTAATTGATGTTTGTTGACAATCCCGCACCCATGACCAAGAAAGACATGGATGTAGCGTTGCTCGACAATTAGCAAAGAATTCCGCTTAAACCGGTGCTAGGGGCCGTCTTGAACTTACTATGAGGTATGAGCAAAGCTCATTGTTGAAGGCCTCATGGTGACTTCAAGATGAAGAACAACAATAAAAGCGTTGTTCCTTTGCTTGTTTTTTACCATGTATTTGTAGAGACTTTGTCTCATGTGCATTTACTCCATATCTTTTTATTCACCATTAATTGAAATGTAAACTAATTAAGAATGTTACATGTGACAATCTTTGAACTATACTTTGATCACTAGAAGCTTGTGTTTGTATTGCAAAATAAAGATTGCAAATTTTCAAAACTAGAATTGAGTTTTTCCATCACAAAATTTCTGAATGAAAACAAAATATTGTTTGTATACTTTATTAAGATAACTTGCAAAGCTGGCAGATATAAGAGAAAAACAATGTCAAAAATTTACATAAAGTTCTAATACATTTCTCTTAAACAAATTTATACTTGAAAAGCTTTACCCACAGTTTCAAAGTGGAAAAAAGTAATGCTATGCAATGCTTAAATTAAAGGCATTTTTGAAATGTAATGCATTATATTACAATTACATGTAATGCTAAAAATAGAGCATTACACATTACATGCATTACTTTGTTATAATGTAATGCATTACAGGGCATTACAATTACAGGGCATTACAATTACACATTACCATTACCCCATGCCTGGTTACCTCCCCTGAAAATGACAACTTTTTCTTAAAATGAAAAAAAAGGTCTGCACGGAGAGGTTCACAATTTGTACCAATGGGAATTCCAAAGACCTGTTGATAAACAATATTGCCAAAACGAACAAAAAGGTTGTCCTGCAGAAGATAAAATGTCTTTATCGTATATCGCGTGTACAGAAGCAATAATTGTTGTAAGTAATATTAGAAAAAAAACCCTTGCTTTTTGTAACATCAAATGAACTGCAGACCAGAGAATTAAGAAAAAAAAAATTAATCATGGTTATGGTTAGGGTTAGTTATCCCAATTTAGATTTAATTAAATAACGTGGAAGCGTTGGAATAAGTGTAGAAAAATCGTATTTTTGTACGTACTTTACGTCCAAATTATACCGAAAATATTTACAATATCAGGGTTTTTTCAGAGTATTTTGGAGTTTGGGGCCTATTTGGGAAGATTTTACGCACAAATCTGGTCATTTGGGACTCAAATTTTGGAGGTTAATTATTCTTGGTAAAATTTGCATTACTTTGAATTTCATTTGGAAAGACAAATCTGGTCATTTGGGACTCAAATTTTGGAGGTTGATTATTTTTGGTAAAATTTGCATTACTTTGAATTTCATTTGGAAAGACCGTTGTCTGTTGAATGTCAAAACAATCTACGAGTATACGGACTGTTTCATTACTTTCAAGTCATGTTTTACTGTAGTGTGTATTTTTTACTTTCCGGGGAAAGTTTTATAGAAGCTACAGTTTACCATAGGTAACTCCTAGCTTCTGATGATTTTTTCACTCCACTATATTCAGTTTTAATTATGGAAATGTTATTCACACTAACTGGATATTTGCAAGACTTTGTCCTTCTGTTTAACTTGTGATATGCTTTGTCGTACAAGCTGTGGTGTTATGAATTGTTTCTATTAAGATGAATCCTGTGAAAATCTCCATGCTGGTGATATGTTCCTAATCAAATTATTCATTGTATATATGTATAAATAAATCAAAGGTTTACAGTTTAATAATTTATTTCAAGGATAGAAAATATTTCTAATAACATAAACGTTCAAGTTTAGTTTTGTACCCTTCACCTAAAGGCAACAGAAAAGACAACTCTCTACATTTACTCACAACAACAGATTTAATATTTCCCACACACAGTTAGAGAAGAACCCTTACTGTAACAAATAAAATATCATATATGTGTTTGTTTGAAGACAGAACAAAAATATAATTTGAAGTTCTGGTAAACCGTGTAGTATCTTTTTGTGAATTATATTTGATGTATATTTTATATAATCATTATGTCAGCAAACAAAGTCATTAAAGCAGAAACAAGGACATCATCCGTCGTCACAGTAGTCAGAACACCAAATATGGACAGGTCAGTTGCACCTTTGGAATTCTGAATGAAAACCAATAGTTCATCCTTTGACATATTAAGTAGCTGTCTGATACGATTCCTCTGATCTAGGATTGTCTTTAGTCGATGATAATAATCTGTTCATTAGAAATATATTGTTCAATGGTAAATTACAATAAAATGATAAGGCTAAAATATTGAATATAACACATAATTTTGAAACATTTATAAAGGTAAAACGTTCACTGATAAATTTTAATGATTGTTCAGTTATTAATTATAATAATATGGCAACGGTACAACACGTTTTAATGATAGTATAAGGAATCTGAAAATAGCAGATTCTCTTTACCAGTAGATATAATTCAAACAACATAATAGTAGTAATAGACCTATTTCGGCGCCATTCTTCACTACTGAATCAGAATTATGTGAGCACGTTTACGACCAGTATACCATAACTATAAAAAAGTCAACAGCCATAATTTACAAATGGATCTTTATAAAACTTTTTACAAATTAAATCCAATGAAAAAATTTAATTAGTAAGGAAGAGTTACACATTAAAACGTGTTTTATGAAAAAAAAATACTAACCACATTTGGTTTCGTCAGAATTATCGACACAGTCTTTGTCTCCGTCACAGACCCACTCAGGAAAGATACATGAACCGGATGTCTTACATTTAAAACATGAATCTGTAATATAAAAAGTAAAAACAAACCCATTCAGGATGGATACATGAACCGGATGTCTTACATTTAAAACATGAATCTGTAATATAAAAAGTCCAACAGACCCACTAAGGATGGAAACACAAACCGGATGTTTTACGTTTTAAACATGAATCTGTAATATAAAAAGTCAAACAGACGAACTCAGAATGGATACACGAACCGGATGGTTTACATTTAAAACATGAATCTGTAATATTAAAAGTCAATCAGAACCACTCAGGATGGATACACGAACCGGATGTTTTAAATTTAAAACGTGAATCTATAATATAAAAAGTCAAACAGAACCACTCAGGATAAATACACAAACCCCGGATGTCTTACTTTTAAAACATGAATCTGTAATATAAAAAGTGAAACAGACCCACTCAGGATGGATACAAGAACCGGGTGTCTTACATTTAAAACATTACAAAAAGAGGAAAACAGCAAACACCTACAATGGCCAGGAACTACAATCACATGCAGCAATTTACAAGCAAACTGCACCAGAAAAACAATAATGAAAACAAGAGACAAACATAAATAACGATAGGAATTTAAAACGTGAATCTTTTATGTCAAAAGTCAAAACGACACACTCAGGATAGATACACGAACCAGATGTCTTACATTTTAAACATGAATCTGCAATATAAAAAGTAAAAAAGAGCCACTCAGGATGGATACACGAACCGGATGTTTTACATTTAAAACATGAATCTGTAATATAAAATATTAAACAGACCCACTCAGAATAGATACACGAACCGGATGTTTAACATTTAAAACATGAATCTGTAGTATAAAAAGTCAAAACGACACACTAAGAATGGATACACGAACCGGATGTCTTACATTTTAAACATGATATTTTACGGAAGGATATGGAGTAAATGAACATGAGACCATAAAACATGTTCACTCCAACTGCAATAATTTTAATGAGCTGTAGGGTCATTTCGGAAATTAATTCCTCATCAGCAGCACTAGAACCCAAATATAGGAAATCCATAATTTCAAAAAATGTTTTAAATGCATGAAACCAAACGAAATCCGAATGATCAGTAAAATAAAATAGAGCAAAGGAAAAAACTACGATAGAGGGAGTTAAACCTCAGGTTTTAGAATTTCTAAAATTTAAATAAACGTAAAAAACAAGGTGAACACATGAGATATAATCTCATGTACAAGTACAACATATCTAGGAAAAATAAAGAGCATACATCTCAAACACGGGGAATTGTTTTACCTAACTAAACACTGCATTTAAAGGACCTCCTGTATAAAATATTTTGCGGAAGGAGATGGAGTAAATGAACATGAGACCATAACACATATGTTCACTCCAACTGCAATAATTTTAATGAGCTGTATGACCATTTCGGAAATTAATTCCTCATCAGAAGCACTAGAACCCCACGAATCGTATGTCTATATTTAAAACATGTATCTGTAATAAGACTCATTCAGGATGGATACACGGACTGGATGAGTTACATTTAAAACATGAATCTGTAACCAGACCAACTCATGATGGATGCATGAACCGGATGTCTTACATATAAACCATTAATCTGTAATATAACAAGTCAAACAGACCCACTCAGGATTCATGGACGAACCGGATGTCTTACATTTAAAACATGAATATGTAGTATAAAATGTCAAACACACCCACTCAGGATGGAAAAAAAATCGAATGTCTTACATTTAAAACATGAATCTCTAATTTTACAAGTCAAACAGAACCACTCATGATTGAAACACGAAGCGGATGTTTTACTTTGAAAACATAAATGTAAAATAGTTGATAACAGGAAACATCTACAATGACTGGAAATCACAATCACATGCCACAATTTGCCAGGGAAGTAAATAGGAAAAACACAAGTAAGACAAAAGAGACAATCTTAAAAAAAACGATAGGAATTCGGGACAGCCGGACTTGATACCGGCACTGGCAAAAGCCATCGATAGGGTTAAACCTGTTTATGGGTACCCACACCTCCCCTTTATCTTTCTCGTTTCCCCATAGTATAATATTGTGGTATTTTGGTATTAATAAACACATGAATAAAACACAATACAGGTAGACTGCTAAATCCATGACCACAATCCTGAAAGCAGAGAAAATGACAAAACGTAATTTTGAAAGATGGGTCAAGGGGTGCTCGCCGCTAAAGTGCCGGCTAGCTCAAGGAGCCTAGCCTGCTGGTAAAATACTGTCTCAATACGGAAGAAAAATTAAACTCAAAACTTCCTGAAGGGCTTGGTAAAGAATCATCATATATTTGAGTAGACATCGGCAGTATCAGTGAGAGGCAAGTATGTCTGTAAAATTTTCGGTTCACTAGATTTCAAAGCTAATTTTACGGATGCAAGCAGAATATCTTGTCGATATCCCCTATTACGTAAAGAATGTAAGTTGCGTCCCAGCTTCTCTGGATCTTTAATCAGTTGCTGGCATTTTTAACATCATTTCCGCAAGAAATGCGGATTTGAACCGCACATAGTGATAAGCTATTTGCGAGTAACGCCATATTTAGATATCAAAGGTTTAAATGAATTCGACACTGAATGAAATCTGCAAACCTGTTGTAAAAGTTTTGGTGTGATATTAAGGTTATGTTCATTAAAATTGTCAAGAGTACAACAAACGCGTGCGAATAATACTAGTTGAGAAATATACATCTTGTAGGATGGAGCTAGAGGAATGTCGCCGTCCAGGAAAGGGAAATAGATGATGGTGACATCAAATTCATCCCTTTTATCATATATTTTAGTTTTTATTTTACTAGAGTCAGTAATGATAGTTAGATCTAGAAAACGACAGTATTTTGAGTCATTGTTAGCTTCATTTAATTTCAGATCTGGTGGGTAAATAACAAAATACCGAAGTCACTGTAAATTTAATTTCTGCATATGCGCATTTCGACAACTTATGTCTCATCAGTGCAGATAAAATCAAAACATTTGGAAATCCATATACCGAAACGTGTGTAAAATCTGATAGAGAACAAATTACCAATAGAATCTAAATAGGGAAGCCAAATATCAGCAAAGGACAGAGCCATGCAAGAGGGAGATACTCTTTAGTTTTAAACAAAATTTTCTTAAATTTAGATATTGCAATTTTCCAAATAAAATCGGTTTTTGGGCCAGCACCGAAGTACTGGCTACTGGGTTGGTGAATACCCTCGGGGACTAACAGTCCACCAGCAGAGGCATCGGCCTAGTGGTAATAAATAACAAAATACCGAAGTCACTGTAAATTAAATTTCTGCATATGCGCATTTCGACAACTTATGTCTCATCAGTGCAGATAAAATCAAAACATTTGGAAATCCATATACCGAAACGTGTGTAAAATCTGATAGAGAACAAATTACCAATAGAATCTAAATGGGGAAGCCAAATATCAGCTAAGGACAGAGCTATGCAAGAGGGAGACACTCCTTAGTTTTAAACAAAATTTTCTTAAATTTAGATATTGCAATTTTCCGAATAAAATCGGTTTTCGGGCCAGCACCGAAGTACTGGCTACTGGGTTGGTGAATACATTCGGGGACTAACAGTCCACCAGCAGAGGCATCGGCCCAGTGGTGATAAATAACAAAATACCGAAGTCACTGTTAATTTAATTTCTGCATATGCGCATTTCGACAACTTATGTCTCATCAGTGCAGATAAAATCAAAACATTTGGAAATCCATATACCGAAACGTGTGTAAAAATGATGTCTACATAATCCACAAACTGGGATTGTCAATAGTTAGGATATCGTCAATATACCGGCTGTGATCTTTGAAAATAGAAATAAATTTATCACTGTCTGGTATGGTTCCGTTTTAAAGTTTATTCATCAAGTCTCACTTACATAGTAACAGAACAGAAAACATTTGCAATATAAAAAATCAAACTCACTAATACCGGATGTCTTATGTCTTAAACATGAATCTGTACTATAAAAAGTCAAACAGACCCACCCAGGATAGACCAATCGGATAAACAATGAAGGGATATGGGGTAAAATCAAATAAGACAAAATCTCCACAAATACATGGGAAAAACAAGCAAATAGAACAACACTTCTATTTTTGTTCTTCATCTTGAAGTCAGCATGAGGCCCTCAGCAATGATCTATGCTCATACCGAATACTAAGTTCAAGACGGTCCCTTGCACCGGTGTAAGCGGAATTCATTGCTGGATGTCGAGCAACGCTACATCCATGTTTATTATGTCATGGACGAGGAGTCGTCAACAAACATATAATAAACTGGCAAAGTATTCTTACAATTGATGTCATCCATTGCCCGACAAAAAGACCAATAGAAGACAAACACAACGTTTAAACAACTACAGACCACACATCGAGTCAATAGTAAGAAAACTTGGCATAATAAAATAAAATGCCTAATTTTGAAATTCTGATAGTGCATCCTTTTGAGAAATTCTCTTAGGAACAAGTACACCATAACTGAAATGTATATAGAGCATACGACGGATGTCTACATTTAAAACATGAAACTGTAATATAAAAAGTCAAAAAGACCCACTGAGAATTGATACAGGCAACCGGATGTCTTGCATTTCAAACACGAATCTGTAATGCAAAAAATCAAACAGAACGACTCAGTATGGATACATAAACAAAATGCCTTACATTTAAAACATTAATCTGTAATATAAAAAGTCAAACAGAACCACTCAGGATAGATACGCGTTTGTTCTACTCTTGACGACTTTAATGAACGTAACCTTACTATCACTTCCAAACTTTTGCAGCAAGGTTACAGATTTCTTAAATTGTTTAATACATTTAAAAAGTTTCATAGAAGATATGAACATCTGATATCAAAATATAATGTCACTCGGAAGCAGCTTATTGCTAAGGGCGTTTCTTATCCTCGATTTTACGAAAATGTTGTCAAAAAAGCCAGAAACTGATTAAAAATCCAGAAAAAAAGGGACGTTACTTACATTTTTTACGCAAAAGGGGATATCCTCAGGATATTCTGCAAGTGTCCTTTAAATTGCCTTTGGGCTGTAATGACCTGAGGGTTTTACACTCATACTGACCTTTCACTGATACTATCGATATCAACTGAAATACATCAAGATTCTATACCAATTTTGAGTTTGATTTTTCTTCCGTAGTGTGACAGTGTTTTACCAGCAGACTAGGTTCCTTGAACTAGCCGTCAGTTTAGCGGTGTGCACTCCTTGACCCATCTTTCAAAATTACGTTTTGTCACCTTTTCCTTTTCAAGATTGTGGTCATGGAGTTAGTAGTCTACCTGTTTTGGGTTTTATTCGTATGTTTATTATACTATAGGGAAACGGAACAGAGAGAGGGGAGGTTTGGTACCCATAAACCAGTTTAATCCTACCGCTGGCTTTTGTTAATGCCGGTATCAAATCCGGCTGTCCCTAGTTCCTCAATTCATCCCATTTAACAGCTCATATGTTCATGTATCTCATTATTTTGTTTTGTTTTTTGTTTTGTCCCTAGTTCCAATAGTTGTTTACTTTTGTCTTTAGTTTTATTGTGTTTTTCTTGTGCAATTCATTGGTACATTGTGGCATGTGACTATATTTTTCGGCCATTGTAGGTGTTTCCTGTTATCTTTTTATTCTATTTTACACAAACTGGACGTCTTACATTTAAAGCATAAACCTGTAATATAAAAATTCAACATAGCTACCCAGGATAAGTACACAAACCGGATGTCTTTCATTTAAGTTCCCGAGGGTATTCACCAACCCAGTAGCCAGTACTTCGGAGCTGACCCGAAAACCGATTTTATTTGGAATATAATATTTTACGAATAACTAAATACCGACGTCACTGTGAATTCATTTTCTGGATATGACTAAATACCGAAATTACTGTGAATTTAAATTCTGCATATGCGCATTGCGACAACTAATGTCTCTTCAGTGCAGATAAAATCGAAACGTTTGGAAGACCATACACACAAAGATGTTTAAAAACTGATAGAGAAAAAAAAACAAATATGATTAAAATGTAAAGCCAAAATCAGCTAAGGACAGAACTTTGTGTGAGGAGATACTCCTTAGTTTTCAATAAAATTTACAAACATTTAGATATTGTAAGGTTTTAAATAGAATCGGCTTTCGGTTCAGCACCGAAGTACTGACTACTGGGCTGGTGAATACCCTCGGGAACTAACAGTCCACCAGCAGAGGCATCGACCCAGTGGTAACAAATAACTAAATATCGAAGTCACTGTGAATTTATTTTCTGCATATGCGCATTTCGACAACTTATGTCTCTTCAGTGCAGGAACATACTGAAAGAAACCCCATCATAATCCAATAAATAATGAATATTCTACAACCAAATATATAAAAATACCCAATTTGGCACTTTTTGGCCGACGCCGCCAGTATCATACCAATACACGACCTCAATTTTTTGTGGACATATATAAAAACTTAACGCTTACCAAAATAAAAAGGATTGAGCATAACGGTATTCTATGCTTCAAATTATCCCACTTTTTCAGTTATGTGGCGAATGGTATATGTCACATTTCAGGCATTGATATACATCAACAGGGAATTTAGCAAGGGAAAAAAGGAAAACAAAAAAAATGTTAATAAATCGGCAACCAAATCCAAAATGAAGAGCAGAAAAGAGGAAAATATCATCAAAATTTTAAAAATGAAGAAAAAAAAACGACAATGCAGCCCCGAAACTCAAATGGAGACAACATGGAAAAGATAAACAAAATAAAATAAAACAGAAAAGACTAAAAAGTGCGGATGCTTCTGAAGGGTAAGCATGGTCTGCTACCAAAACCAAATATGACCCCATAAAAATCTACTGTCTTGGATTAATAGTATTGGAAACGCGATTTTCACATAAAATAAAAGTGTTTTTTTTTTCAAAAGCCATTTCAGTTTCACATTGACAATGCTATATCTACGGTAATAGAGACATTCTAATACATTTGAGCTATAAATATTTTAAAATAATGATTTTTTTTATATTGTTGATGATGAATCCTGGCGGCTTTCGGCAATTATTATGGCAGAAATAGCTGTTTTCTTGCAGCTTATTTTAATGAGTCCATAATATAACAAGGTTGTCATATTGGCCTTTAAACCGTTAACAATAGAGAAATACGTGTTGTTAGCAATTCTTATAAAATAAAAAAAAAGTATTATATTAATCCATTTTTTAGTAGAATGAAGGTATGAAGGTATACCAAATACACAGAGAATGGATTTGTAAAATTCATAGATATACTAATAGTTAAATTGATATCTACTTACATTTTGTGGTTGATAGTATACTTCCGGTACTGAATGGACTTCCGGTCGCCGAAATAGATGTTGTAGTCGACATCAAAATTTCGGTAGTCGACATGCCTAAAATGAAAATGTAAAAAAGAAAATAATATCTGTCACTGGATAAGATAAGATGAGATAAACTTTATTTCCCAATCCCGTAGCAATTGCAAATAGAATAATTACAATGAATAAGCAATAATATAAACAAAACAAACGGTATTATTGATTAATGCTCATTTGTAATGATTTTTAAATAAAAATAAAAATTTCAACAAAAAATAATAAAGTGAGATTTTTCCCTAAATCTTGACTTTTCGAATGTTTGTTCCCCAGTAGGTAATATAAAAAAAACGTCCCCGTTTATTTTATACACATACTGCCTGTTGTAGGGGGTATTATGCTGGAATATCACATAAAAGTAAATATATCACCCGAGACGTAGTCGAGGGTGATATGTTTTCTGAATGTGATATTCCAGTGCAACACTCTCTATACAGGCAGTATTTGTTATAGTATACTCAATACATCTTTCTATAATATGTATCGTTATTAATGCTTCTTTTTACCTTAATGGGTTGACAGCATATGAATACAGAAACAAAAAGATAAATCAATAAAACATAAACAATTATATCAATAAAACACCCAAGTTACACTTATGAAAAAATATTTTTAAAAAAGGCAAGCAAAAAATAAAAAAAATCATCTTTCGGGAGTAAAAATTAATTTTGAAGTTATTATTTGCCACATGAAACGACACATTCATGTTAATTAATTATTTAATTAAATCAATTACTTGTTCAATGTAATTCTCATATCAGGGTTATATATCGAGAGGAGGGTGATATATCGAGAGAAAGGTGATATATCGGGTTAATCTATGATGGTGGTAAATCGGTGCAATCAATTGTTGTATCGTCGATGGAGCTAGTAAGGAATAGATTAAAATAACACACGCTCATTACCCAATGGACACTAAATATTTTTGTATGGAGTATAATATTACACAATATCCTTAGATTTATTAATTTAGATAAACAGTTTCTAGCCACTAGCAAATTTTGACACACTACCAATACATTTTTGAAGACCCTTTTCAGCACTGGAAAGAATTTACACATTATCTGCATATAAAAGGAAACTGAAACTACTAGAAAAATAGAATAAAAAGATAAAAGGAAACACTACAATGGCCGAAAAACATAGTCACATGCCACAATGTACCAAGGAACTGCACAAGAAAAAAAAACAGTAAACAAAAGACTAACGTAAACAAAGATAGGGAGTCGGGACAGCCGGACTTGGTACCGGTACTAGCAAAAGTCAGCTGTAGGGTTAAACCGGTTTATGGTTACCCAAACCTCCCCTTTCTCTCTCCCATTTCCCTATAGTATAATAAACATACGAATAAAACCAAACACAGGTAGACCTACTAACTCTTGAAAAGGGAAAAGAAACAAAACGTAATTTTGAAAGATGGGTCAAGGAGTGCTCGCCGCTAAATTGCCAGCTAGTTCAAGGAACCTAGTCTGCTGGTAAAACACTGTCGCACTACGGAAGAAAAATCCAACTCAAAAACTCCCAGGTGGGTTTGGTAAAGAATCATCATGTATTTCAGTAGACATCGACACTATCAGTGAGTTGCCAGTATGCGTGTAAAACCCTCAGGTCATTGGAGCCCAAAGCCAATTTAAGGTCTCATTAACCAGTTCCGGGTCAACTGGTCCCTCAGTCATAAAGTTCCTAAAAAGTCTAAAATTTGAAAAGAGGATGTTTGAAGTGCTAAAATGTTTATCCTTTCAGTTAGAATATCATGAGAATACTTTTTTGAAAGCTGATTATGTGTATTTATTGAGACAACTGTCATATTTGAAGCTGGTGTATGAATATTGTTTTACTGGGTGCGTAATAAGGCCCTGACAAGGACTGGGAAGCACCTGTTTTTTCAAATGTAAATATTATTGTTTATTTCATATGAAAAAGAAAGGAAATGGGGTAAATATCGAGGAGACAACATCCCATATCCAGGTTAAAACGACCCAAAACAAAGCATCTAGGAGTCACAGTGAGGAACCTCACACCATATAGCAAGCCCTAAATGGCCCCAAAAAGGTAAAAAAGTGGATAAATCAATTTATTCTGTGCCATTTTGCGAGAAATCTATACGGTTCACCCCATATTTTTATGGCAGATTTGGATTCCTTAGTTAAAATGCTTCGAAATGATATACAACTCAAAGGTCAAGCTAAACCTATATGTGGTATTGTCTGCTTTTTAAATATGCAAATATTTTAATTTGCAATGATCAATAAATATTATATCAGTGACACAAGAAGCAAAGCAGCTACATTAACTTGATTTTACAGGTATTTATCTAATAAGTTGAATTATGATAATTTGATAATTAAATAGTTTGGAAGTGGATATTTGAAAAAGGGAGATAATCTGATAAAAATATTTTATATAGATATCACTATGAATATTCACATTTTACAAATTATATGGAAAACAAAGCCGGTGACCCCCATTTTTCTTTATATTTTTTGAAAGTATGTTCAAAGGGCTAAAGTATGAGTAAAATAGAAAGAAATCTATGGAATAAATTTAGAGAAAACGACGAAATGCCTATTTTCCCTATATATTCATTAGAAATATTTCATTATTTTGATATCCGTTATTTCAAAAACAAGCACGGTGACACCCCCTTTTTTATTTTCTACTTCAATGCTACTATAATAAAGAAACTGTCCTGAGAAAATAAAGAAAATCTATGTCAATATCCCATATTGTGTAAAGAATGTAAGTGACGTCCAAGTTTTCTGGATTATTAATCAGTTTCTGGCCTTTTCAACAACATTTCCGTAAAATTGAGGATGAAAATGCCCTTAGTAATAAGCTGTTTGCTAGTGATATTATATTTTGATATCAAATGTTCATATCTTCGATGAAACTTTTTAAATGTATTTAACAATTTATGAAATCTGCAATCTTGCTTCAAAAGTTTGGAAGTGATAGTAAGGTTACTTTCATTAAAGTCGTCAAAAAACAAACGCGTGCAAATAGTACCAGTTGAGAAATACCGGTATAAACTCCGTTACTATGAATGAAAAGACGCGTGCTAGATTATTTAATTCATAATTGTATATAACCAATGCCGGAATACTAAGCATTGATTAATAATGAAAAAGTAAGTACATATTTTTTTTTTCGAAAGTTTATAAACGTAATGTTACAATACTTAACAAGCATGTTCTCAAAACCTGTACCTATACAGACTTTAAATGACGTATATATAGTTCGCTTCAACTGTGTATAAACATTTGACGTTGTAATCGTATGTTTCATTATAAGCCAATGAAACCATTTTGAAAAAGGTCAAGTGGGCGGGATTTCCCGTCAGATAAAATAACATCAAGTCATTTTCTATAACCCTTAAAACATTTTTCATTCATATAAGGTGAGTTTCGCATCCATCTAACAGATTTTTGCGTTGATATCAATTGTTAAAATAAAAATTTGAGCCAATGAAAAGGTTGTATAAGGGTTCATCTTTGGACAAAAACATCTTTATTTCAAACAGTATCAAAGCATTTCTAAAATCAATCAAACATGCATGTATTTTTTTTAGATATATTACGAAGTATTTATTTATCAGTTTCTTTTAAATAAACATATGGTCAGTGGTTTTACAAACAGAAGTAAAAAGAAGGGAAACGGGGAATGTGTCAAAGAGACAACGACCCAAAGGGGAGTAATAACAACTAAAAGCCACNATAAGATCTTCAATGAACGATGAGGAAACCCCACACCCAACCACAGGTCGGAGTTGGCCCCTAAATACAGAGTAATGAAGTTCAGCGAAATAAACATCATCCTAGACTCCTATAGACATAAAGTAAACTAAGTAGAAAACGGATAAGACACACAAAGGCTTAATAAATTGCTTATGACTTCTTAGGACAGGCGCAAACCTATTTGCTCCTTACTACATAACTTGATGTTTCTCAAAATACTGTGATATTGTCGGTTAGTCATTATCCTTTAAAAAAATTATCCACTCATCACTAATAGCTATATGCCTTTAATGAAGAAGGTCGTATACAGATCCCGATTCGTTAATATAAAAACTATATTAAACAATTTACTTAAAAGGTGATTTAACACTGTTTGACCATATTTAATAATTTCATTTAAAACTGTACTCTTGCCATATAATTTTATGGGGATTGTATTATTAACTTAGGTACAAATTCAAATTCAACTTCAAATTCTTTATTTACCCAATCACAGGGCCCTTTCGGGCATAACAAAATCATGTATACTTTCAAACACAGACACATTCATCCACCCGTACATGCAAACACACTCACCTTTCTCGCTAATTATATTAATTAGGTACAGCACATAGAACATATAATTGTAATGGATGGAGAGTTAGGTATATATAAGAAGAGGGATAACTCTAATATTACAACTGTTATAAATAATGATAGTTTCAATTAAGGTTCAATAAATTCAATAAACCAGAGAGAACTCGATTTATATATCAAAGGAAAATATTATATTCCACACAAAATGCATATATAATATAAAATAGAGTAATTCATAAAAGCTGTATTAATAAACTATTCTAGCATAGCATTAATTATCACTTAACTTTCTGTCTAAAACATTTTATTCTAAAAAATCACAAAAGTCCAGTAAAATTATTGGATCTTCTTTTGACATTATCCATACAAATATGATAAAAGATTTGTTAATTTTGATAAAAATATATTTCCTCTGTTTTCATACAAAGGACACTGCAATAAGAAATGCCCTCATCTTCTACCTGGTTCATTGAACATACTGACAGATCCCTTTACATCAGGGTAGTGTTCCTAGTTTACCTGCACTATTGACCCTTTTATCATATTTACCCTTTTCTATTCTTAAAGAATGAATGGTATAGATGCAGTAATATTTGTATATTAAACGGTTAAATTTACACAGAATTTTGAAATAAAAATGATTGTAATGCTTAATGAATCACTGAAACTTGTTTTTATCATCGAAAAACTATTCGTCTGTCAAAAGACAAGAACGCCAACAAATCTTACCAACAAGTAGTGTTATTATTTTTTGTAGTTGACCAAAATATTGCAGCTTTTGATGTACTAGCATTGTTCTAGCATAGATTTGTTGGTATTTAGAGACTAGCAACAATCATCCATGCAATATTTGTTTTTACTTATTGTTTGAGATAAGTCGTGACTGTAACTCGTATGATCTGTTTGTTAATATATTAGTTCCGACTGTTGTAGAACTTATAGGTAGTGTCGAATGTTACACTATTTACTTATTCATTGCAAGGATGTAGTAAGGTGAAAATAAATAAATCTATGATCTTAAATTGATACCATAAATGGAAAGAGCATTGTTAAAGGAATAAATAACTAAATACCGAAGTTACTGTGAATTTACTTTCTGCATATGCGCATTTCGACAACTTATGTCTCTTCAGTGCAGATAAAATCTAAACGTTTGGAAGGCCATAAGCTCAAATAAAATCAGCTTAAAATATTTATATATTTAACATATTTATATATTTAACATTTTTAAAATGGCGAGAAAACGCTCTCTTGGGCATTTACCATAGTATAGCATGGACATATTCCCATGGAAGGGAAATCTACAATCTATTGAAATTTTGCTTACTGACCTTAAATGAGCTAAGGCCTAGAAAAAAAGTTGTAAGTTTAGGGTAACCCGACCCTACCTAAAATTTTATGCCTACCCTAACTTGTTTTTGCCTATTTTACAACAAGCACTGTTAAAGTCAGAAATGTTCATCCATTACTACAATGTAAAAAAAAAAGTATTAAAAAATTTTTTCCTACCTACCCTACCCAATTTTGAAAACCATGTTACCCCAGACACACAATTTATTTTCTTAGGCCTAATAAAGAATTTTATAACTACAAAATTGGGTGTAGTGGGGCAAAATATATTACATAATAATAATGGAGAAAATCAGAGAATCGAAATGATATTTTCGAATTTCAAAAACCTCACCTTACTTTATCCCTAAGGTAGATCGACACTAATATACAGCGCATTTGATTGACGCATGAAACATGAGCGAAACATGAGTCGAACGCGGAATTGACTTGATTTTCAAGCCGGAATATTCCTTTATTGGCCTTTTCATTGTGAAGTCATAATGGATTGACATACACTTTCCCACAAATTAGCTCCCTTTTTCCCGTGAATATTGTCTATTTCGTAAACTACATAAAATATCTCCTTAATCAAACAGTGACATAAAGGTTTTTAGCTCAACATATAGCTGAAGTGTGTATATCTGAAATATCCACAAAAAATCAAAAAAATCTATCTGATATCTATTTTATGTGAAAGCTAAACAATAAGCATGTTCTCAAGATTCCCTATATATTCTTCGTAAATATTGCTGAAAATTACTGAATTTGTCCTGATTTTTAAAGTCTGACAATAGAAAAAAAATGATCGGTGACATATCATTTTTACTTTATTTTTTGAACAAATGGGCTAAGAATTTCAAAATATATTAAAATAACAAAAAATCTGTCTGATATTTCAATTAGGTGACATGTCATTTTTACTTTATTTTTTGAACAAATGGGCTAAGAACTAAAAAATATATTAGAATAAAAAAATTCTGTCTGATATTTTTATTAGGCTCGAAGTACCCAAAGTAGACTATAAAACGATTGCTTGTATTCCTATATCTGCAGGTAACCTTTATATCTTGAAACCTACGGTGATGATATACGATAATTAATATTTTGAACATCGGGTTTTTGACTTTTGAAATTTTCCCAGTTTTTCTATACCACTTAAAATCAATGAGTAATGGATTTATTTTCCTTCCTTGCGAAGGTAATCTTGATATGTCTAATGAATGAATTTCAAATGTACACGTATATATAGGCAAGATCTATCTATACTTGTAGGACAATTCTCCTTCACTACTTGTGTTGTATGAAAGTTGTACTGCACTAACAGTTATGTTCATCTGATCCATCAATACAGTCGTCTTCTCCGTCACATTTCCAGTGCTGAAATATACATTGTCTTCCATTTAAACAGGACCATCCGGAACTTCCACACTGTTTAGGTACACAGTTATCTTCATCGCTTTTGTCAGCACAATCAGACATACCATCACAAAGCCAGGATTTATTAATACATCTACCATCAGGACATTGGTATTCATTGTACGCACAGTAGAAAGCTAACAAATAAATAAAATATATACAGTCATCGAAATCATCAAAAATACAGGATGTACAAAATAATTTACAAAGCATGCATGACCAGAAAAGAGTAAGAGAAGAACAAGATAAAGAACAACAATAAAAGCGTTGTTCCTTTGATTGTTTTTACCATGTATATGTAGAGACTTTGTCTTGTATGCATTTACTCCATATCCTTTCGTTCCATTATGACCAGAAAAGACATGGATGTAGTGTTGTTCGACAAATAACAAAGAATTCCTCTCAAACCAGTGCTAGGGGCCGTTTTGAACTTACTACGAGGTATGAGCAAAGCTCATAGTTGATGGCCTCATGGTGATTTCAAGATGAAGAACAACAATAAAAGTGTTGTTCCTTTGCTTTGTTTTCTACCATGTATTTGTAGAGACTATTTTCATGCGCATTTACTCCATATCCTTTCATTCACCATTAAAAGAAGTCGTGCAAATTACAAGAAGTGACACTATAAATATTTGATCAGAAAAGAGATTTCTTGAATGTAAATTTCTAGGCTGCATTAAAAAGGAAATGCTTATAATTGGTTTTGAGTGTCAGGAAATTTAAGTAACAAATACAAGAGTAATTGGATATTTTAGTGTATGCAAATGGCCATTCCGAGAAATTGTTTCTTCAACGTAACTTAGAATCAAGACTAGTGTAACATTTTTGAAGACGACAATTTTTATTGAAAGCAATCGAATTGGAATACCTAGTCAGTAGACATCAAAACAATAGCAAGTATTTGAGAGATGCTGTAATTTACATCAACAAGAAATCATATCTTTGAATACGGGCATTCAAGATAGGAACTCTTGCATAATTGAAGGAGAAAATTAGTGCCCGTTGGCAGGAATGACTGGATATAATACTGGCCTACTGAAAAAATTACATACCTCCAGAAAAAGAAACTATTTGTGAAATTGAAGTATACTTATGAATTTTCCCATATGACAATTCTATCAACTATAAATTTTAGTTGACGATAATAATTAATCTAAAGCTCTACAAACAGAGTAAATATAAATCACCCTTATCTTAACAGTGTTAATTAATGATTTCCCCTCGATGTATTGATGTATTTATTTTCCGCATTGTTTATGAACTTTTCAGGTGCAAACACGACTCAAAAGTTCCGTATTGATAGCAGTCCAACCATTTGCTGATATTGAAATATTGCTTAACAAGAAAGTAAAAACAAGAGCTGTCGCCGAAGGGCAGCAAAATATACCCCCGCTGATTGAACCCTGAATCCATATGGCAAGTGCAAATTGAAGTGGGTGTGGATACAATACAGGTGTGGACACAGTACAAGTGCGGACACAATGATATAATCTTCAAGAAAGAACTTTTCACAAGGGTTCAAATGAAAATATTCTTTCGAAATCGGACAAATATAAAAATCACTCTTTTTTAGCCTCTTTGACATTTTAAACAAAAATCAAAAGCTTTAGAGAAATTTCATTACAACGCTTTAAAAACAACTTTTTAAGAGGACCACAATAAAAAAGTGTGTCTCGCCAACAGCTTGATTTCAAAACATCTACGCTTTGAATTATTTCTTTGAGAAAAAATCACTGCAGAAGGAATAAAAATGTCAAAGTCAAATTGTCTCCCCTTCCTGGTTTTCGTTCAATAATTACATTCCTTCATGCACATCTCCATATAGTGTCCTTTGTCTTAAATCTCTTCAAAATCCTTCGAGTGGTTTAAGAGAAGTTGCACTTATGATGTAACCCATACATAGGGAATCAACGAAAAGTCAATGTTTAATTATCTCCCCTTCCTGGTTTCAGACAATAATTATATTCCTTCGTGCACATCTCCATGTACATGCATATAGTGTTCTTCCTTTGTGTAAAGTTTCATCAAAATCCTACAAGTGGTTTAAGAGTACTTGGGCTTACTAAGTAACCCATACATAGGAAATAAACGAAAAGTCAAAGTAAAATTATCTCCCTTTCCTGGTTTCAGACAATAATTATATTCCTTCATGCACATCTCCATATAGTGTCCTTCCTTTGTGTAAAGTTTCATCAAAATCCTTCAAGTGGTTTAAGAGGAGTTGCGCTTACGAGGTAACCCATACACAGGGAATCAACAAAACTTCAAAGTCAAATTATCTCCCCTTCCTGGTTCTGGACAATAATTTTATTCCTTCATGCACATCTCCATATAGTGTCCTTCCTTTGTGTAAAGTTTCATCAAAATCCTTCAAGGGGTTTAAGAGGAGTTGCGCTTACGAGATGTGTGGACAGACGGACAGACGGACAGACAGACAGGGTGATTCCTATATACCCCCAAACTTTGTTTGCGGGGGGTATAAATAATTCCAGTCTTTTGCATTTCATGAAGTTTTCCAAATACAACAATGATAATTAAGTAGGATCATCACTGTCATACAGAGTAATTCGATGTACTCTTTATTATTTAGAATCAAAAATATGCACCGAGTTATATTATTATGTCCAAAGCTTTTCGTTCAAATAACACAATACCGAAGTGGCTGTTAATTTAGATTCAGATTCTGCATTTCAAAGCCATGCCTAAAATAAAACAAAATAAATATAACTGAACTTGTTTAATGGTCTCAACCTAATAAAATACTATAACTCGATAACCAAAAACAATTTTATTCAATTTTCTGCCCTGGCCCTAAGGGCGAATATTCAAATTCAAATACGTTGATTATAGACAATTTTTTAACTATTTCTATATCATCTTTGAATTTGTTACATATAATACGAGTTCATTATTTGGCCACAGTCTTAAAATTATATTGAAAAAAATGACAGTAAAATTGCACTGAAAAATTCATCTTTTAATGGATATCAATTTTTCGAAAAAATTATTTGCCTCTGACATCTGACCAAAACTCCGAATCCTGGGTGCAATACGTCATACTCTATTCTAGTATATTGCATAGTTTTCATCCTTAAGTTACCGTAAGTCCTTTAACAATGAGCTGTGTTCATGCCTCATAGTAATTTCAAGACGGGCACTAGGACGGGTTTGTGAGGTATTCATGGCTATTGAAATACGCTACAGCAATGTCTTTCTAAATCCATGGTTGTGGGATCGATAACAAAATATAAAATTAACTGACTATATGTTCTGACAGCTGCTGTTATCAGTTTCCCAACAAAAACAAAGAAAGCAATCGTAACATATAAACAACAACTAAGGACTCATCGAGTCAAATTACAAGAAAACGTGTCACAATAAAATATTAAAATGAGGGCACCACAAATACCATTTGGAAATTACAAAACATAAAATCCAAAAATTTGGATGCAAGAAAGTGTATCCATAGGAGATTTTTTCCTAAAAGCTACTACAACATAACTGACATATGTAGAGAGCATTCATTTCTCGCAATGTGCTTTTTTCGGACTCCACACTACAGCAGAGAAAAACATCCAGTGCAAGGATATGGAGTAAATGCACATGAGACACAGTCTTTACAAGTTAATGAGACGAAGTCTCTACAAATACATGGTAAAAAGCAATGGAACAACGCTTTTTTAAACAGAATATGTCATAACAGTCAGAGCACGTTTCAACGGTACGAAATAAGATAATATAATCACAAGACAGCAATTAATAAACTATGGCGCTGGACAAAGTGCAGGTGGTGTTTCCATAGATGTCACAATAGCAATGGTTCGACTCTTATGGAGGGAACTCCAAATATTTACTGATACAAATTTGCAGATCTAACAATGCTTGGCTGATCTTTAGACTTCAAATATTTCAGTAGAAATCAGCAGTATCAGTGTAAGGCATTTAAAATTTTTATGTTGCTGATAAGGCTCCTGTTAATTGATATATACATATTCCATTTGCACATTTAATCACTAGATTTTTCTTATAACTATGACTTATTTTTCATCAACCATCTCTGATAGGTAATTTTTGGAAACGTTTTAATGAAAAAAATTCACGAAGAAAAGGCATATATCACATAGCAACTGAAACACCATACATTAATCTCATATGGAACAATATCGTATGCACTATATCTGTTGCCGCATGTTATTTTAGGTGAGTACTGTCCTATAAAAAATACTTTGAGAAATAAAACTGTCATATTAGAAAAATGACAAAATCGAAGGAAATACGACTACCCAACTCATTTAACATTAAATATAAGAAATCTAATAAACTAAAATTCATATTGATATCTGATATATACATGTAGTTTCGGGTGTCGTTGGTGATGTCCATCTGGTGCCAATATCAGTTGGAGATAAACTGGAGGTAAAACCTAAAAGAAAAAAAAACACAATTAATGGCAAATTGTTTATATTTGTTTGTATAAAAATGATAAAAGCGTTGTTCCATTGCTTGTTTTTACCATGTATTTGTGGAGACTTTATCTCATGTGTATTTACTCCATTTCCTTTCATTCATCATTTTTTCTATACTATTTTGCATACTGTATAATACTTATTTGTGTCTGCAATTTTTGTTTATGTTATTGTTATTTTTGTCTTATTTTATAACTGATATTCATGTCTAAATTACTTTTTTGTATAACTGTTTTTTTTGTTCTTTTTTGTCCATTTTATTTTTGTGTATTGTAAATAGATAACAAAATACCAAAGTTGATGTAAATTTAATTTCTGCATATTCTGTAAATGTTATTTTCGTCTATGTTATGTTTGTTAATTGTAAAGCTGATATGGAGTTAATGCAAAAGAGACAAAGTCTCTACAAATATATGATTTTATGGCTAATTTGCTTGATCTCTATGGAAAGTTAGCAACAGCGTATTAATATCTCATCATGTGACGTTTCGTGAAAAAATAACCCCCAAAAAGAAAGCGCTATATTTAACCAAAAATTATTTGTTTAACGTAACAAAGGTTTCAGTAGAAAAAGAAACATATATGTGGTTTAAATTCATAACAGAATTAGCGATAAGAACACTGCTCGGATGGATTTCTCAGCTCGTATTGTATCTCGTGCTGTCGCACACTATGCAATACAATCAGAGAAATCCATACTCGCAAAACAAATTACTATTATTATATATAATCCATTCAATGGAACAACGCTTTTATTGTTGTCCTATATCAGTGTCTGTCCTTTCTTACAATGAAGTTCGTCTGCACCATCCGGACAGTCCTTGTAACCATCGCAAAGCCACGTAGCAGGAATACATTTCTTATTGGTACATTTGAATTCATCAGAACCACAGACATGTTCTGTAATTATATACATGTATTTAATGAGCTGTATATACGTTCGGTACAAACAATCATATCAAACTCATTCTATTTCCTTTATATTATCTTTATACTTTTGAATCTTATAGTATGCTATATGCTAAGATGTCTTTATTTTTCAAATTAGTAGAATACCCATTTCCTGTCAAGTCACATTGTCAAGAGAAAGGGTATAGCTGTCTTCATGACCATAAAACATGAGGCTTCAAAAGAACGAGTTGCTTGCCTTGGTCATGGCTTCTATAAACATTAATGCTTACAATATCCAGCTTGAATTTCTTTTCAAAGCTACCATTTCCAGAATCATCCGAAAAAATCTCATGCAGGAAGCAATTTAATATATGTAGGTAATCTTACAATTCTACATAATTTTTGAGTGTTACATCTTAATTGTTGAAGACAAACATAAGAAAAACTCAACCTTTTATCCAATTCATCTCGTCAATCGTCAGGTCCGTCATAGAGCCACGACGAGATCAACATATATCAACCGGGACCCCCCTAATCAGCTCCCTTACAGACCCAGGACGGATTAACACACCTGTCAATGTTTCTACAAATGATGGTACAAACAAACGTAAGATAGGATAATTCTCTTCATCCGAGTGAACCCCTAATAAGCTCCCTCACAGACCCGGGACGGGTTAATACACCCGTCAGTGTGTTACACATGACGGTATGGATATACCTAAGACAGTTTAATTCTTTTCATCCGAGTCCATCCTCTTCCCCCCTTTTATCAGCTCCATACAGACCCAGGACAGATTAATACACCTGTCAGTGTTTCTACATATGTTGGTATGGACAAACGTAAGATAGGATAGTTCTCTACATCCGACTCCCCCCTAATCAGCTCCACACAGACCCAGGACGGATTGATACACCAGTCGGTGTTACTGCACTTGATGATATAGACAAACGTAAGATAGGACAATTCTCATCACTAAGCCCCCCCCCCCAAATTAGCTCCATACAGACCCAGGATGGATTAATATACCTGTCAGTGTTCTACACATGTTGGTATGGACAAACTTGTCTTCATCAGAGACATCCGCCTCGAATCAGCTCCCTCGCAGAAACAGGACGGATTAATACACCTGTCAGTTTTCTACACATGATGGCATGGACAAACGTAAGATAGGATAAAACAACGGCAGTAGAATACCGAAGGAACACAGGAGTGGAATTTACAAAAATCAAAGTCCAAAGACATGGCATGTCCTGCTCTGTTTACAGCACCCGTCACACTGTAAGTGAGGCAATATAGGAAAATGTCAAAATCGGTAGTCACATCCGGGAAGACGTGAATCTAGCTGAAAATGTCCGCTTTCATTTGGGATACTGACACGTCATATCTTTCAATGATGTTAAGGTGAGGCCATAGAATTTCTTGAGGGATGAAATTAAAAATGGTTGAACAAATCCCTGATTAAGCAGCTTTAGAGACAGTGTTTTTGCTCTGTTAAAAAAATCACTGTACAAACTACATGCTCGACAGTAACAAATCAACTGTGAAATGTAAACTCCATAGGCTGGAGATAGGTATATTGCTGCTAAGAAAGGGAAATTGCACAATTCGGAAATTTAAATCATCACGCTTGTCGTATAGTTTAGATTTCAAACGTCCATATTCGTCGATATACAACAAAAGATCCATGTACGAAGCTGAAGTAGGTGTATCAGTTGTTTCTTTAATTTCAAGATCATTGGAGTATTTATGTCGTACATACTTCTTACATTTAGGATTATTAAGAGCAAATACATCGTCTGTGTAGCGGAAGCTGAAATTAAAGGACTGGGCTTAATGTTTTTGTTTTCTTTTTGTAAGCCCTTGTAAAAACTTGGATAACCCTCTTCATCCGAAACATCCCCCAATCAGCTCCATACAGACCCAGGACAAATTAATTACACTTACAAGAAAGAACAATAGTCTTACCATATTTATCTATGTCCGAATGATCCCAACAATCATCAGTTCCATCACAGAACCAGGACAGATTTGTGTTATTACACTGAATTGTACAGACAAACGTAAATGACAATACACTTACCACAGTTCTCTTCGTCCCAATTATCACCACAATCATCAGCACCATCACAGAACCAGGACGGACTTATACATCTGTTAGTGTTAAGACACTTTTTTGAAATACCAATACACCTAGCTGAGAAAACAAGGATTTAATTCAATAAAGGTTCCATCATTTTACATACATAATCAATGTATGAATAGTAACTTTGTCCAGTTAATCACAAATAATAATTTTGAATATCTTAATAATAGTGCCGAAAAACGTTGTCAAAAGGATTTAGATTTAATAAAACATTTAACTACTAGTTTAAGGTAGTAGACCTAGGTTAAGCAGTTAACTCTTAAAATCAATAAAGCACTTGAAACAGCCAGTTTCATCAATGCTTTTTAAGGACTGATGTGAAAAAGAATTATAATCATCTATGTTACTTAGAAGCTTACAACCATGTAGTTACTGTTCTTACAGGCTTCGAATGTACCAAAGAAAGCAACCGATGGTCAACGTTTGTATATTTTGATAAAAATTACCTGACATGAATTTTGTGAGAATCTTTGGCAAGGGTTATGCCGACTATAATGTGTTTACGAGTGGTAACGACACTGTGAAAACTATCTTAAAGTTCGGCTTCAACATTTTCACTATCGTTATTCCAAACATTTACTATGATTTGACTTATCGTCTTGATGTTTTTCGCTCAAATTTGAATAGACGTCTCTCAGTGAATTGAGTGTAAGAACGTGTATGAGTACTGCATATAAAACAGATAATACTAAAAATCCTAGTAAAGTTTATAGCATGAGTAATACTGTTCATCCATAGCTATTTTGTCATAAAGACGAAATAGAAATTTCTCTTTCATTAATAGAGTAAAAACGATAACGGGAAACATCTACAATGGCAGAAAAACACAGTTGTATGCCAAAATGTACAAAGGAACTGCACAAGAAAAGAAAAACAGAAATAAAATACAGAAGACAAACGTAAGCAACGATATGAACTCGAAACAATCGGACTTGGTACCGGCACCAGCAAAAGCTAGAGTTAGGGTTAAACTGGTTTATGGGTACCCAAACCTCCATTTTCTCTGTCCCATTTCCCTAAAGTATAATAAAAATACGAGTAAAATTCAAAACAGGAAGATTACTAACTCAATGACCACAATCTTGAAAGATGGGTCAAGGAGTGCTCGCCGCTAACCGACCGGCTACCTCAAGAAGCCTAGTCTGCTGGTAAAACACTGTCGCACTACGGAAGAAAAATCAAACTCAAAACTCCCAGATGGGTTTGGTAAAGAATTATCCTGTATTTCAGTAGACATCGACAGTTTCAGTGAGAGGCCAGTATAACTGTAAAATCTTCAGGTCATTGGATCCAAAAGCAAATTTAACCGACATATGCAGAATATCCCATCGATATCCCCTTTTGCGTAAAGAATGTAAATTGCGTCCCAGTTTTTCTGGATTTATAATCAGTTTCTGGCATCTTCTATGAAACTGTTTAAATGTATTTAACAATTTATGAAATCTGTAATCTTGTTTTAAAAGTTTGAACGTGATCGTAAGGTTACGTTCATTAAAGTCGTCGAGAAAAGAACAACGCGGGCAAATCATACCAGTTGAGAAATATAAACTCCGTAGAATGGGGCTAGAGGAACGTCGCCGTCAAGAAAGGGGAAATTAGTAATACTGAAATCAAAATCGTCCCTTTTATCGTAAATTTTAGTTTTTATTTTACCAAAGCTAACGATGATAGTTAGATCCAGAAAAGGACAATATTTGGAATCATTGTTGGCTTTATTTAGTTTCATTTCTTCTGCGCAAATGAAGTCGACATAACCTAAAAACAGGGGATTATCAATAGTAAGGATATCGTCAATATACCTGCTGTTATCATTGAAAATAGAAATAAGTTGATCACTGTTTTGTATGGTTCCTATTTGTATTTTTTTCATGAAGCCAAACTCGTAACAGAAAAGATAAAAGATCTGCAATGAGAGGTGCACAATGTATACAATCGTATCCTCATATGTCCAGAAGCAATGACTGTTGTAAGATATATTATAAAAGAGTCCTTGCTTTTTGTTACAAAATATGATCTGCAGAAGAGACAATTTAAAAGATAATTTACTCTGTTGTCCCAATTTAGATTTAATCAAGTTTTTTCACAAGTTTCTACACAATATTCTATAACTGACTTCTTTATACAGGTAAGTGCACTGGTTAAATGAATGGACAAGTTAGTAGTAGAACAATTGCTCGATGCTGAAATAAAACGATGCTATTTTATCTGTTTTGTTTTTCGTATTCCAGATGTTTGACTATTATAAAAAGAACAATTTAACAATTAACATTGAAAGGATATGGAGTAAATGTACATGAGACAAAGTCTTACAAATACATAGCAGTACCAATCAATCGAACAACGCTTGTCTGTATTTTGGTATTATCTTGTCTTATAAAATTTACCTTAACACAAAAATAAAATACTGTTATATGTAGACTTACTGCAATTCCTTTCATCACTCCAATCCATACAATCATGAATTCCGTTACATCTTGTGCCCCAGGAAACACACTGTCCATTTGTACATCTGTATTGATACTTGTTACAAGGAGGATACCACGGTGTTGTTGTACCTTTAAATATATATATATACATCTGTATTGATAGTTGTAACAAGTATATATACGTTTTAAGAAAACTAAGTTGCCGAAATGGCCAGCTGTAGAAATGAAATCTACTGAAACTTCGGTATTATGTTATCTGTTACCACCGGGCCGATGCTTTCTATTGAATTGTCCCCGGGGGTTTTCTCCGACCAAGTCAATACCTCGATGTTGTTCAGTAAAGCGGTCTATTTTGGAAACTTGTAAATATAAATTTAAGAATATTGCTGCGGTCAATGAAGTGGCAAAACTCACAGTTTACCGAAATTAAGATTTACACCCAAAGCTGTCTACCTTTCATTGACTCGCTGTCGTGCAAAGACAACATTGTATACATTTGTCAGGTTTTCACGTCTGATATATATACAATGTAGACATTTAACATCGATGAAAAAAACACATTGTGTAAGCTTTTATTAAAATAAAAGTTTTGCCATTTCCTTGACCGCAGCAGTATTTTGTTAATATCGAAACCGAACGGGTTTTTCCATCGTCCAAAGCTCTGTCTTTAGCTTTATTAGCTTTCCTTTTATGTAATTTTGGTTATTTGTGCTCTATCAGTTCTTATGTCATATTGGTTATTTGTGCTCTATCAGTTCTTTTGTCATATTGGTTATTTGTGCTCTATCAGTTCTTATATCATATTGGTTATTTGTGCTCTATCAGTTTTCATGTCATATTGGTTATTTGTGCGCTATCAGTTCTTATGTCATATTGGATATTTGTGCTCTATCAGATGACTTTCGGTTTATTGTCTTCCGAAAGATTTAATTTGATATCCACTAACGAGACATAAAGTGTCGAAATGACAATCTACAGAAATTAAATTTACAGTATCCTTCGTATTGTGTTATTTCACAAAATGTATCAAACCCTAAATCACTATTATCTTAGTAACAGTCAAATAACTTATTTTTCATATATTCATATACCTTATTGTATATATTTAAATAACCTTTCCTGATTGGTGTACAGGTGGTCAGGTGGTATTTATTAATCTATGTTATTTATGTAATGTTATCATTACATAATTGTTCGATGAAAACTTTATTATATTGATCGATATTTTATTAAATGTATGCACAATAAAGTGCATATATTCATATACCTTATTTTATATCAGATTTAAATAACCTTTCCTGATTGGTGTACAAGTGGTCAGGTGGTATTTATCAATCTATGTTATTTATGTAATTCATTATTACATAATTGTTCGATCAAAATTTTATCATATTGATCGATATTTTATTTAACTGTATGCACAATAAAGTTGTTCTTTTTTTTCAAAATAACTTAATTGTCAAAATAACTATAATTATATTCAAATTTAGATATTCAGACCTGAAACTTCAGTATTTGCTGATTTTCATTGTTATATATTTCAGTGTTCACAAAATAAATAAAACAATATGCAAATACTCTTGTATAAAGCGAATTTTCATGATATAGACTCCATAAAGAGGATTATTCCGAGATATAGACTGCCCTTGGAATAGGCATATGGAATGACCCATCCATAATATTCTCGCCAAAGGCTAGGGCAATCTCCAAATATCAGTTATTATCATACTTTACTTTAGAAACTATGGTAGAAATAAAATAGATATTCTAATAATAACTACTTAAATAACTGTTCGGGAAAGTGCGAGTAGGCAAAGTAACTGTTCGGGAAAGTGAGCGTAGGCAAAATAACTGTTCGGGAAAGTGCGCGAAGGCAAAGTAACTGTTCGGGAAAGTGAGCGTAGGCAAAGTAACTGTTCGGGAAAGTGCGCGTAGGCAAAGTAACTGTTCGGGAAAGTGAGCGTAGGCAAAGTAACTGTTCGGGAAAGTGCGCGTATGCAAAGAAACTGTTCGGGAAAGTGCGCGTATGCAAAGTAACTGTTCGGGAAAGTGCGCGTAGGCAAAATAACTGTTCGGGAAAGTGCGCGTATGCAAAGTAACTGTTCGGGAAAGTGAGCGTAGGCAAAATAACTAATTTGAATAAGGCGTCCTTTTGCACGTAGAACAAATAAATACTTATTTCCCTTGTCCTCGTTGACGTCAGTGTAAACGTAAATAAATATGGCTGCCAATCGGTTCGGCTGCAGCACTGACTGACAGGGATATTGCCGCAATTCCAGGTGAAAATAAACATCATTCGTACAGCATTATGCTATTTCTACAGATAAAAGCCCGGAGTTCTATAGTTACAGTATTGAGGAATTGGCAATTCTCATAACGATTTTCCGTGAATGACCGTTAAAAGGGTCGAAGCACAGGAACTTGCTACCGGTCTAAAAACACAATTGTTAACTTTCAAATTTCTCCGAGATTCTTTTTGATAGTTAACTAATCTGTTTTTTCCAGGATTTTGCTTTGCCACTTTTATCTTCTCATCCAACTTTATTTTAGCTGCTGTATTGTAACATAACTTCTGATTTCTTAGAAATCCTGGTACCATTATTAATTCTCTTAATGGTCTATCTTCTAATATCATCTCTATCCTTATCCCTTGGGCAGTCTATATCTCGTGATAATCCTCTGTAAATAAGAATAGTAGTCCTTTTTGTTCTGAACTTTATTTGCTTTGTCATTTTGGGGACGCTTATTGTTTGTATGTCAACCTTGTTTAACAATTTTAATTTATATTCCTTTTGTAATTCTCACCTGTTTTGCAACTTCGAAAAAATGGTAAATTATGATTTTTATTTCTCTTGTCACCATGCCAAATGTTTTTGTCGTTTTAAGGATGATTGACATTCTATAACTTTGATCCCTCTTAATGGTATGCTTAATATGCACTTATTTACCATTATAATGGACTGTGATTTTGATCCCTATTTTTGTTTGTATACTGCATTTTTTTCCACCATATTCACTGAATTTGATTACTCTTGGGCGTATGCTACTTGTTGTTGCAACACTGATAAAATCATCTTCAGTAGCCGAGGTTGACCATCCCCTCATCTCTTCTAAACCCTTGGTAGATCCAGCCACATTTTTTTTAAAGACACGTGTTTCAAATTATCTCCCTTCGAAGTAAGAGTTTCAGCATGATTTATTGTGAAAAAAAGAGATCATTTATGACATCTGATAATGTGACAATTCAAAATATGTTTACCTATAGTGAAATGCACTCTCAAAGTAAAGAACAATACAAATCATGTTAATTTTACAAAATTCAAAAAAATCAATACACACAAAATTTTAAGTTTCATGTTACGATATATATGCAAAAATATGAATTTTGGTGCTGCAACCAAACACAAAAACGTCAATTTTGGGCTTCAGAAATCCAGCTTGATCTACCAACGAAGAAGAAGAGAGGCGCTTATCATAACGTTTGGCTAGAGAAGCTGTAATAAAATATGTTCATCTGACTAGTTCGTATCCCATACTTCCTTGTCAGAGTGATACACCAAGATTTTGATATGTGTTGTGGTTATGCTACATTAATTACCGATATCCATAGCCTATACTTTTGAACCCCTCTTGTCGCTTTGTTGAATATATATTTAACCAGTTGATAAATTAGGATGTAGACAGCTCATCTTTGTATTTTATACTTGGTTTGCCATTAAATGTTTTATCATTATTCTTCAGGGTCGATTACAACATGTAACTACTACTTACTGTAGTCACAGAACACCTCATCACTGAAATCTCCGCAGACAGGATAAACTACTTAACACTTACTATAGTCACAGAACACCTCATGACTGAAATCTCCGCAGAGAGGATAAACTACTAAACACTTACTATAGTCACAGAAAACCTCATCACTGTAATCTATACAGTCAGGATAATCTACTTAACACTTCCTATAGTCGCAGAACACCTCATCACTGTAATCTATACAGTCAGGATAAACTACTCAACACTTCCTATAGTCACAGAACACCTCAATTCTGAAATCTATATAATCAGGATAAAAAACTAAACACTTTCTATAGTCACAGAGCACCTCATCACTGAAATCTATACAGTTATGATAAAAAACTAAACATTTCCTATAGTCAGAGAACACTATAGTCACAGAACACCTTATCACTGTAATCTATGCAGTCAGGATAAACTACTAAACACTTACTTTAGTTAAAGAACATCTCATCAAAGAAATCTCCAGTCAGGATAAACTACTAAACACTTACTATAGTCACAGAACACCTCATCACTGTAATCTATACAGTCAGAATAAACAACTAAACACTTACTATAGTCACAGAACACCTCATCCCTGTAATCTATACAGTCAGGATAAACCACTAAATACTTAGTTTAGTTAAAGAACACCTTATCACCGAAATCTCCAGTCAGAATAAACTACTACATACTTACTATAGTCCCAGAACACCTCATCACTGTAATCTATACAGTCAAGGTAAACTACTAAACGTTTCCTATAGTCACAGAACACCTCGATTCTGAAATCCATACAATCAGGATAAAAAAACTAAACAATTTCTATAGTCACAGAACACCTCATCACTGTAATCTATACAGTCAGAATAAACTACTAAACACTTACAATAGTCACAGAACACCTCATCACTGTATTCTATACAGTCAGGATAAACTACTAAACACTTACTTTAGTTAAAGAACACCTCATCACCGAAATCTCCAGTCAGGATAAACTACTAAACACTTACTATAGTCCCAGAACACCTCATCACTGTAATCTATACAGTCAAGGTAAACTACTAAACGTTTCATATAGTCACAGAACACCTCAATTCTGAAATCCATACAATCAGGATAAAAAACTAAACAATTTCTATAGTCACAGAATACCTCATCACTGAAATCTATACAGTCATGCTAAACAACTAAACACTTCCTATTGTCACAGAACACTATAGTCATAGAACACATTATCACTGTAATCTATACAGTCAGGATAAACCTTCAAACACTTACTTTAGTTAAAGAACACCTCATCACCGAAATCCCAAGTCAGAATAATCTACTTAACACTTACTACAGTCACAAAACACCCCATCATTGAATCTATACAGTCAAAATAAACTACTAAACATTTACAATAGTCACAGAGCACCTCAATTCTGAAATCTATACAATCAGGATAAAAAACTAAACACTTTCTATAGTCACAGAACACCTCATTACTGAAATCTATACAGCCATGATAAACAACTAAACACTTCCTATTGTCACAGAACACCTTATCACTGTAATCTATACAGTCAGGATAAACTATTAATCACTTACTTTAGTTAAAGAACACCTCATAACCGAAATCTCCAGTCAAGATAAACTACTTTACACTTACTATAGTCACAACACACCTCATCACTGTTATCTATACAGTCAGAATAAACTACTAAACACTTACTATAGTCACAACACACCTCATCTTTGTAATCTATACAGTCAGGATAAACTACCAAACACTTACTTTAGTTAAAGAACACCTCATCACCGAAATCTCCAGTCAGAATAAACTACTAAACACTAACTATAGTCACAGGACACCTCATCACTGTAATCTATACAGTCAGAATAAACTACTAAACACTTACTATAGTCACAGAACACCTCATCACTGTAATCCATACAGTCAGGATAAACTACTAAACACTTACTTTAGCTAAAGAATACCTCATCACCGAAATCTTCAGTCAGGACAATCTACTAAACACTTACTATAGTCGCATGACACCTCATCACTGTAATTTATACAGTCAGAATAAACTACTAAAGACTTACTATAGTCACAGAACATCTAATCACTGCAATCCATACAGTCAGGAGAAATTACTAAACACTTACTATAGTCACAGAACACCTCATCACTGTAATCTATACAGTCAGGATAAACTACTAAACACTTACTATAGTCACAGAACACCTCATCACTGTCATCTATACAGTCAAGGTTAACTACTAAACGTTTCCTATAGTCACAGAACACCTCAATTCTGAAATCTATACAATCAGGATAACAAACTAAACAATTTCTATAGTCACAGAATGCCTCATTACTGAAATCTATACAGTCATGCTAAACAACTAAACACTTCCTTTTGTCACAGAACACTATAGTCTCAGAACACCTTATCACTGTAATCTATACAGTCAGGATAAACTACCAAACACTTTCTTTAGTTAAAGAACACCTAATCACCGAAATCTCCAGTCAGAATAAACTACTAAATACTTACTATAGTCACAAAACACCCCATCACTGTAATCTATACAGTCAGAATAAACTACTAAACATTTACTATAGTCACGAAACACCTCATCACTGTAATCCATACCGTCAGAAGAAATTACTAAACACTTTCTATTATCACAGAACACCTCATCATTGTAATCTATATAGTCAGGATAAACTACTAAACACTTATTATAGTTACAGAACACCTTATCACTGTAATCTATACAGTCAAGGTAAACTACTTAACGTTTCCTATTGTCACAAAACACCTCAATTCTGAAATCTATACAATCAGGATAAAAAACTAAACACTTTCTATAGTCACAAAACACCTAATCACTGCAATCCATTCAGTCAGGAGAACTACTAAACACTAACTTAAGTTAAAGAACACCTCATCAACGAAATCTCCAGTCAGGATAAACTAATTAACACTTACTATAGTCACAAAACACCTAATCACTGTAATCTATACAGACAGAATAAACTACTTAATACTTACTTTAGTCACAGAACTCCTCATCACTGTAATCTATACAGTAAAGTTAAACTACCAAACACTTACTTTAGTTAAAGAACACCTCATCACCGAAATCTCCACTCAGAATAAACTACTAAACACTTACTATAGTCACAGGACACCTCATCACTGTAATCTATAAAGTCAGAATAAACTACTAAACACTTACTATAGTCAGAGAACACCTAATCACTGCAATCCATACAGTCAGGAGAAATTACTTAACACTTACTATAGTAAAAGAACACCTCATCACTGTAATCTATACAGTCAGGATAAACTACTAAACACTTACTATAGTCACAGAACACCTCATCACTGTCATCTATACAGTCAAGGTAAACTACTAAACACTTACTTTAGTTAAAGAACAGCTCATCACCGAAATCTCCAGTCAGGATAAACTACTAAACACTTACTATAGTCACAGAACACCTCAGCACTGTAATCTCTACAGTCAGGATAAACTACTAAACACTTACTTTAGTTAAAGAACAGCTCATCACCGAAATCTCCAGTCAGGATAAACTACTAAACACTTACAATAGTCACAGAACACCTCAGGACTGTAATCTCTACAGTCAGGATAAACTACTAAACACTTACTTTAGTTAAAGTACACCTCATCACCGAAATCTCCAGTCAGAATAAACTACTAAACACTTACTATAGTCACATGACACCTCATCACTGTAATCTATACAGTAAGAATAAACTATTAAAGACTTACTATAGTCACAGAACACCTAATCACTGCAATCCATACACTCAGGAGAAATTACTAAACGCTTACTACAGTCAAAGAACACCTCATCACTGTAAGCTATACAGTCAGGATAAACTACTAAACACTTACTATAGTCACAGAACACCTCATCACTTTAATTTATATAGTCAAAGCAAACTATTAAACATTTCCTATAGTCATAGAACACCTAAATTCTGAAATCTATATAATCAGGATAAAAAACAAAACACTTTCTATAGTCCCTATTATCACAGAACACCTTATCAGTATACTCTATACAGTCAAGATAAACTACCAAACGCTTACTTTAGTTAAAGAACACCTCATCACCGAAATCTCCAGTCAGAATAAACTACTAAACACTTACTATAGTCACGAAACACCTCATCACTGTAATCTATACAGTCAGAATAAACTACTAAACATTTACTATAGTCGCAGAACACCTCATCACTGTAATCTATGAAGTCAAGGTAAACTACTAAACGTTTCCTATATTCACAGAACACCATAATTCTGAAATCTATACAATCAGGATAAAAAACTAATCACTTTTTATAGTCACAGAACATCTCATCACTGAAATCTATACAGCCATGATAAACAACTAAACACTTACTTTTGTCACAGAACACTATAGTCACAGGACACCTTATCACTGTAATCTATACAGTCAGGATAAACTACTTAACACTTACTTTAGTTAAAGAAAACCTCATCACCGAAATCTCCCGTCAGGATAAACTACTTAACACTTACTATAGTCACAAAACACCTCATCACTGTAATCTATACAGTCAGAATAAACTACTAAACACTTACTATAGCCACAAAACACCTCATCACTGTAATCTAAACAGTCAGGATAAACTACCAAACACTTACTTTAGTTAAAGAACATTTCATCACCGAAGTCTTCAGTCAGAATAAACTACTAAACAGTAACTATAGTCACAGAATACATCATGACTGTAGTCTCCAGAGTCAGAATAAACTATTAAACACTTACTATAATCATAGAACAACTCATCACTGTTATATCCACAGTAAGGATAAACTACTTTACACTTATTATAGTCAAAGAACACCTCATCACTGAAATCTACACAGTCAGGGTAAACTACTAAACACTTACTGTAGTCAAAGAACACCTCATCAATGTAATCTATACAATCAGGATAAACTACTTAACACTTACTGTAGTCACGGAACACCTCATCACTGTGATCTATACAGTCAGGATAAACTACTAAACACTTACTATATTCACAGAACACCTCATCACTGTAGTCTCCATAGTCATCGATATGATCACACACATACGGTAAATTGACACATCATTAATCTACATGTACTTACTATAGTCACAGAACACCTCATCACTGTAGTCTCCACAGTGATCGATATGATCACACACATACGATAAGTTGACACATCATTAATCTACATATACTTACTCTAGTCACAGAACACCTCATCAATGTAGTCTACACAGTCATCAACATGATCACAAACATACGATAAGTTGACAAATCATTAATCTACATGTACTTACTATAGTCACATAACACCTCATCAGTGTAGTCTCCACAGTCATCGACATGATCACACACATACAATAAGTTGACACATCATTAATCTACATGTACTTACTATAGTCACAGAACACCTCATCAC
>MJUU01012641.1:99700-111385 GCA_002080025.1 Modiolus philippinarum | reverse complement strand
ATTGTTGAAGGCCTCATGGTGACTTCAAGATGAAGAACAACAATAAAAGCGTTGTTTCTTTGCTTGTTTTTTACCATGTATTTGTAGAGACTTTGTCTCATGTGCATTTACTCTATATCCTTTTATTCACCATTTACAACAATGATGTTCATCACTGAAATCTAAATTATTATATATTCCATTACATCTGGTGTCCCTGGATAAACACATTGGACCATTTCCTAATTACCGATCCTAACAAAGATACACATAAACTTTCAACAATGGTGTTCATCACTGAAATCTATACAACCATATATCCCATTACATCTGGTGTCCCTGGATAAACACCGTCCATTGGTACATTGGACCATTCCCTAATTATCTAGCCGTATAAAGATAGACATAAAATTACAACAATGATATTCATCACTGAAATCTAAATAATCATATATCCCATTAGATCTGGTGTCCCTGGATAAACACATTGGACAATTTCCTAATTACCGACCTGTATAAAGATACACATAAACTTTCATAAATGGTGTTCATCACTGAAATCTAAATAATTATATATCCCATTACATCTGATGTCCCTGGATAAACACAGTCCGTTGGTACATTGGACAATTCCCTAATTACCGATCCGTATAAGATACACATAAACTTATAACAATGGTGTTCATCACTGAAATCTTAACAATCATATATCCCATTACATCTGATGTCCCTGGATAAACACATTCCATTGGTACATTGGACCATTCCCAAATTACCGACCCGTATAAAGATTGAAATAAACTTACAACAATGACGGTCATCAATGAAATCTAAACAATCATATATCCCATTACATCTGGTGTTCCTGGATAAACACCGTCCATTGGTATATTGGACCATTCCCTAATTACCGACCCGTATAAAGATAGACATATACTTACAACAATGATATTCACCACTGAAATCTAAATAATTATATATCCCATTACATCTGATGTCCCTGGATAAACACAGTCCGTTGGTACATTGGACAATTCCCTAATTACCGATCCGTATAAGATACACATAAACTTATAACAATGGTGTTCATCACTGAAATCTTAACAATCATATATCCCATTACATCTGATGTCCCTGGATAAACACATTCCATTGGTACATTGGACCATTTCCAAATTACCGACCCGTATAAAGATTGAAATAAACTTACAACAATGGCGGTCATCAATGAAATCTAAACAATCATATATCCCATTACATCTGGTGTCCCTGGATAAACACCATCCATTGGTATATTGGACCATTCCCTAATTACCGACCCGTATAAAGATAGACATAAACTTACAACAATGGTGTTCATCAATGAAATCTACACAATCATATATCCCATTACATCTGGTGTCCCTGGATAAACACCATCCATTGGTACATTGGACCATTCCCTTATTACCGGCCCGTGTAAAGATACCGATAAACTTACAACAATGGTGTTCATCACTAGTACTGAAATCTAAACAACCATATATCCCATTACATCTGACGTCCCTGGATATAGACCGTCCATTGGTACATTGGACCATTCCCTAATTATCTACCCGTATAAAGATAGACATAAACTTACAACAATGATGTTCATCACTGAAATCTAAATAATTATATATCCCATTACATCTGGTGTCTCTGGATAAACACATTGGACCATTTCCTAATTACCGACCCGTATAAAGATACACATAAACTTACAACAATGATATTCACCACTGAAATCTTAACAATCATATATCCCATTACATCTGGTGTCCCTGGATAAACACATTCCATTGGTACATTGGACCATTCCCAAATTATCGACCCATATAAAAATTGAAATAAACTTACAACAATGGTGGTCATCAATGAAATCTAAACAATCATATATCCCATTATATCTGGTGTCATTGGATACACACCGTCCATTGGTACAATGGATCATTCTCTAATTACCGGTAATACACAATGATATTCACCACTGAAATCTAAACAATCATATATCCCATTACATCTGATGTCCCCGGATAAACACATTCCATTGGTACATTGGACCATTCCCAAATTACCGATCCGCATAAGATACACATAAACTTATAACAATGGTGTTCATCACTGAAATCTCAACAATCATATATCCCTTTACATCTGGTGTTCCTGGATAAACACCGTCCATTGTTATATTGGACCATTCCCTAATTACCGACCCGTATAAAGATAGACATAAACTTACAACAATGGTGTTCATCACTGAAATCTAAACAATCATATATTCCATTACATCTGGTGTCCCTGGATACACACCGTCCATTGGTACATTGGACCATTCCCTGATTACCGACCCGTATAAAGATAGACATTAACTTACAGGTGTTCATCACTGAAATCTAAACAATCATATATCCAATTACATCTGGTGTCCCTGGATAAACACAGTCCCTTGGTACATTGGACCATTCCCTAATTACCGACCCGTATAAAGAGACCGATAAACTTACAACAATGGTGTTCATCACTGAAATATAAACAATCATATATCCCATTACATCTGATGTCCCTGGATATACACCGTCCATTGGTACATTAGACCATTCCCTGATTACCGACCCGTATAAAGACAGACATAAACTTACAACAATGGTGTTCATCACTGAAATCTAAACAATCATATATCCCAGTACATCTTGTGTCCCTGGATAAACATCGTGGATTGGTACATTGGACCACATCCCGATTAACGACCCGTATAAAGATAGACATAAACTTACAACAATGGTGTTCATCACTGAAATCTAAACAGTCATATATCCCATTACATCTGGTGTCCCTGGATAAACACATTGGACAATTTCCTAATTACCGATCCGTATAAAGATAGACATAAACTTACAACAATGGTGTTCGTCACTGAAATCTAAACAATCGTATATTCCATTACATCTGGTATCCCTGGATAAACACTTTCCATTGTTACATTGGAACTCATTCTTGGTACAAGATGAAGGTCTTGTTGTTGTTATTGTTGTTGTTTCTATCAAAAAGGGATATACTAGTATTTGAATTAATCATAAAGGGCATGTTCTCTTTATCCTTTTTATTTTTGTTGTATCCTTCTTGTCAGTCTAAAAACCACTTATATCTATGACAATAATAATAGAGAAAAAAAAGATTATCTAAGAATGAAGATAGTTAGAAAGGGCTGAATATTAACAAGAAAAGCTTAAACACAGTCCATACAATGTATATCCGCGTAACCGTATACCAAAATACCAAGGTAAAAAATAGCATAAGCGGAAGGAAGTCAATCAAAAAAGATACGAAAAAATGCCCAAATAGAGAGAGCATACAGTTATTTGCTGGTTCGAAGACAGTAGTATTGTTGAACCTGAAGATCGATCTGTTTCCCGAGTCCGTTAGGCTGAGTGAAACAGTTTGGTTTGAGGAGTCAATACTGTCTGAGATAACACTCTTTAACTTTTTTCTTAAACTAAACCTCATAAATAAAAGATAGCATCAACGTGTAAAAAATGATTATCTTTACAATCTAATATACTTTTTGTCCAGGCTAATCTTTTCACTCAAATACACATGCTGTTGTTTGTCATTTACACGATAATTTAGGCGGGCAACAGTTTTGAATCGATTTTAGAGTGACTGTGACGTCTTTTACCGTGCGACATCGTTTACCAATGAACTGAGACACAGCATGCAACAGAATGGTAGCGGGCAACAGATCGAAAATTTTTGACCGGCAATAGATCACTAGGATAAAAAAAATACAGACAAATGTTTACTTTTTATGTAATTGTAAATATAGACAAATATACTCAAAAATATTTCTATTCCGCTCAAACCGTTGCCAGGGGCCGTCTTGAATTTACTATGAGGTATGGGCGAAGCTCATTGTTGAAGGCCTCATGATGACTTCAAGATGAAGAACAACAAAAGAAGCGTTGTTCCTTTGCCTTTTACCATGTATTTGTAGAGACTTTGTCTCATTTGCATTTAATCCATATCCATTCATTACTTATCTTAGACAGGAGTTTGTCTCTCCTGTAGTGTAGAGTCCGTAAAAAGATTCCACGTGCGAGAGATGTATGCTTTATATACATTTCAGGTTTGGTGAACTTGTGCGTGAGAGAATTTCTGATATGGATGCACCATCATACTTTCACATTTTGGCCTTATAATTTTTGTAATATAACTTTTTTATTCTGATCACCTGTTTTTGTTCCAACATCTCATGATTTTGTTATGCCAACTTTTCTTACTTTTGACTCGATGAGTGCCCTGTGGTTGTTTAAGTGTAGCGATTGTCTTCTGTTAACCTTTTGTCGGGCAACGGATGATTTAATGTTTGTTGACGATCCCGCATCCAAGTTTATACGGTCATGGATTTAGCATTTCTCGACATCTAGTAATGAATGCCGTCTTGAACGTACTTTGAGAGGTATGGGCAATGCTCATTGTTGAAGGCCTCGTGGTGACTTCAAAATGAGGAACAACAATAAAAGTGTTGTTCCATTGCTTTTACCATGTATTTGCAGAAACTTTGTCTCGTGTGCTTTTACACCACATCCCTTCATTCCTTACATAGTGGTACCACAACACCCTCTGCTTCAGGTATCACTAATGTCCTTGATATGTCAGAGAGGCATAACATGTCAAATATACACATAGTGGTATAACAACACTCTCTTCTACACCCATGTAGTCTAAATTGTCAGAGAGAGAGTCATAGCATACTGATATTCAAGGCTTCTGATCCATTATAGTATACAACTCTGGGAAATAACAAGTTCACATGAACTCCATTAGAAATAACACTGAGTGCATGCTATATAATGCACCATCCATCAAAAGAGAAACGATACATTGTTTGTCCTAACCAGAATCTAGAATTCTAGCTATGGAAAAGTCAAGTTTGTTCATTAAGATCAGAGGAATCCGTGCTAGATTTAGCCTGATGTAAACACATCAGTCACAAGACTTTTACAGTTTACTGATCAATTAGGGAGGCAATAATATCTGGAGTGTCATTTTCAAGTGATCTTTCTCATAATCAGAAAATGGTAGTTTTCTGAATAGTAATAAAAATTTGTACATGAAATCGTATTGCGAAGATGTGCAACATCTAGTATAAGTTGATATATATCCGCCGTATGCAGGGAAGGAAGGGATGTAACTACCACGTTAATAGGAATTCAAAATGGAAATAATTATAATTTTCACATTGTTTTAAGACATAGATCTTTTTCGATTTTAGCAACGATTCTAAAAAGAAATCATTCCTTTTTGTTTCTGTAATGTCGCTATTTTCAGTACTGAATTTGCAACTAAATTGGAAAATTATCTTTTGCGTCAAGTACACTGATAGGGCATATCGTCTTGTATATCAACAACTCTGAATTGACAAGCCTTTTCCAGTAGAACGGTGATATAAAACTTGATGCTCAGAAGCTAAGTCTGTATAGCCCACCTGACCAAATAATAAATAATTTAAATATGTATCCAATCCATATGTGCTTTTAATGAGGTTTTAAAAAGCAAATAATGACCAAACATTATATTGAATAGTTTCAGAAAAGATCAGATTACGTTTTTACAACAGGAATAATGTTTACTGTCTACCTGTATTGGGTTTTATTCGTATGTTTACTATACTATAGGGAAACGGGACAGATAAAGGGGAGGTTTGGGTACCCAAAAACCCGTTAACCCTTCCGCTGTCTTTTGCTAGTGCCGGTACCAAGTTCGGCTGTCCCGAGTTTCTATCGTTGTTTGCGTTTGACTTTTGTCTTATTTGTGTTTTTCCGGTGTAGTTCCCTAGCAGATTGTGGCATGTAATTATAATTTTCAGCCATTGTAGGTGTTTCCTGTTGTCCCTTTTATTTCATTTATTGTTGGCCATGTTTGTTGTCAGATAATAACTAAATAAGGGAACTTTGTTCAGACTCCCTATTACATTTTTACAGAATTCCTTTAAAATCTAGCTTTTATCAGTATTATCTCAGAAGTGATGATCAAATAAATTATCCAATGTTCGAATGTTAAACTATGTTCCGCGCTGTTGGCAATGTCTTGGGGTTTGATCGGGACGAAATAAGAATGCTTTGTACAGACCATGACTTCATCATTGCATACCAATTTAAAAAAAAGAAAAAAAAAAAACTAAAGTATCTTCAGAGGAGATGGTCATATCATGTGCTTTCTGAATAGTTAATGTTTTTCAGTCTTTACACATATTTCGGTATATGGATTTCCAATATTCCGATTTTATCAACATTGCAGAGACATAAGCTGTCGAAATGCGCATATGCAGAATCCAAATTTACAACAACTTCGGTATTATGTTATTTATTACCACTGCTGGTGGACTGTTAGTCCCCGAGGGTATTCACAAACCAAGTAGCCAGTACTTCGGTGCTGGTCAGTAAACCGATTTTACTGTTATCCTGTTTTTGTAATTTTATCTTGAAACTTTCAATATCTAGATTTAAACAAAATTTTGTTCAAAACTAAGGAGTATTTTCATTTTGAAGAGCCCTGTCCTTAGCTGATTTCGGCTTTGCTAGTTATATCATATTAGTACTTTATTCTCTATCAGTCTTTACATGTTTCGGTATATGGATTTCCAATATTTTGATTTTATCTGCACTGAAGAGACGTGTGTTGTCGAAATGCGCATAAGCAGGCTCTTAATTAACAGCAACTTTGGTATAATGTTATTTATTACCACTAGGTCGACACCTATGCTGGTGGACTGTTAGTCCCCGAGGGTATTCACCAAACAAGTAACCAGTACTTCGGTGCTGGCCCGAAAACCGATTTTATCTGGAAATTTGCCATATCTTAATTTAACAAAATTTTGTTCAAACCTAAAGAGTATCTCCCTCTTGCATAGCTCTGTCCTTAGTTGATTTTGGCTTTTCTATTTAGATCATATTTGTACTTTGTTCTCTATCAGTCCTTACACATATTTCGGTACATGGATTTCCAATATTCTGATTTTATCAGCACTGCAGAGACATAAGTTGTCGAAATTCGCAGAATCAAAATTAACAACAACTTAGGTATAATGTTATTTATTTGATCAGGAGAACTGAAATACCAAGTAGCCCTGACTGTCGAGAATAACAGTGAAAATTTTATCACCTGTTTTGACAAAAGGGGGGTGTTGATAATGTGTTTTATTTTTTATCTTTTATTTTTTTTAACATCTTTGAAATCAGGTATTCAAAATTACATTTCCAATAAAATCAAGTTTAAATTTATATGATTACCTTGCATAATTCAAAACTTTGACCGGTTTTTGAGGGTTTAATGAAACTATTTCTAAATTTGGATAAACTAATAAAAGCCATCGACCGAAAATGTTTAATTAATGAAAATGTTGTTGATGGCTGAAATTAAATATATTTATAAATGAACTTAAAGTCTCTCATAAAATTAGGCAAATTATTTTTTTTCTAATTCAAAGTAGACTTCAAGACTACGGCTGCTTGGTAGAATTCTGAAATATAAGTAGTTTTAGAGAGTTTTAAAGACTTCTTTCATGAATTCTAAAAGTACTGAAGAATCGCTTTGATATAAGACTGTTTCGGAAAATTCTTTGAAGTTGGTATCGGAATTAAAATTCCAATAGGGTACTACCGGACAGTGAATCAAAACGGAAGTTGCTGAACTGTCCGACCACTTAATCCTACTTCTCGTCTAAGATTTTCGCTTTTTGGACATCATTTCAGGCTCTCTATTGAAAAATACTTGATGAGTTGAGAACAAATTAAGCTATATCAATGCACATGTACAATTGGAATAGTTTATACCATTTGGAGATACATGAGATCACAGAATTACGCATTTAAATCGGGATTAATCATCAGATTTGCAATATGAAAATAATAACTCGACGGTTTTAACTGTTTTATTTATAATTATGTACACCCTCTGCCTATACATAATATATGCGGAAGATACAAGAACCACCAGGCTACTCACGTATAAGTTTACATCTGCTAGTGGTGCCTTTGAATGTCCATAAAAGACGTTTTTTTCATGCACACTCAGTGAATTATGTCTGTCCGCGTAGTTGCTACCTTGTGCATTCAGTCTGTCCGCTTAGTTGTTACAATATGAAACTGTACGCGATCATTAGTTGCTTTCTCTTAATCATCTGTATGGCTTATATGTGCAAGTTGATGTTAAATACAGTGCAGACAAGACTTTTGCAATGGGTATTTCTTTCACAAAATTAATAAATACAAATCAGAATTTCTGTGAGGTTCGAGCAGCCAGGCATGCACGATTCGTACTAGTCTTTACGACTTTAATGAACATAACCTTACTATCACATCCAAACTTTACAGATTTCATAAATTGATCAACACATTGAAGAAGTTTTATGGAAGATATGAACATTTTTTATATCCAAATGATGCGACTCGCAAACAGCTTATTACTAAGGGCAATTCGCATCGTCTTTTTTTCGCAAATGTTGTTAAAAATGTCAAACACTGATAAAAAAAAATCCAGAAAAACTGGGACGTCACTTACTACTTAAGGTACTCGAGGATATTGACCGGATATTTTTCACGATTTCGTTAACCAGTGACCTGAAGATTTTACAGTTATACTGGCCTCTCATTGATACTGCCGATGTCTACTGAAATCCATGATGATTCTTTACCAAACCCTTCCGGAAAGCTTCGAATTTGATTTTTATTCCGTAGTGCCACATTGTTTTACCAGCAGACTAGGCTCTTTGAGCTAGCCGGCAGCTTAGCGACGATCACACCTTAACCCATCTTTCTAAATTACGTTTTGTCTTATTCTTTCCCTTTCAAGATTGTGGTCATGGAGTTGGGGGTTTTATTTGTATGTTTATTATACTATAGGGAAATGTGATAGAGCAAAGGGGGTTTGGGAAACCATAAACCGATTTAACCCTACCACTAGTTCTTGTTAGTGATGGTACTAAGTCCGGTTATCCGAGTTCCAATTGTTGTCTATGTTTGTCTTTTGTCATTTTATTGTTTTTCTTGTGCGGTTCCCTGGTAGATCATGTGGCATGTGATTGTAATTTGCGGCCATTGTAAGTGTTTCCTGATATCTTTTCTTTATTTATTTAGACCCACAGTAGGACATACAGGATATCTACTAAAGCATTTTGAATAAAAATCTCAACTCATACTTCTCGAAAATACCTTCAACAAGAATATTTCAGTACTTTTAATTGAGGAAGTCTCGAAGTTCAAGCATGATGTGGAATGACATTCACACATGAAGTTAGTTTTTCAATCGGATTTTATACAGCAACATGAAGTTATGCGACTCGCGTCTCTGCATAGTTTCATTTCATTGGCCATGGCGCTTTTGTTAGGGATAAATATCAGCTCTCGCATAACTGAGAAAAACAAAATACCTAGAGGAATTTTTCAACGAATTAACAGAATTATTGCACTTTTTAGTCACTAGCGTCATATATCCCTTGATAAAAAACAAAAAAAAACAGGACATAATTCGTTTATATACATTATATATGTAGGTACCATAAAGTTTTAATTTGTCTCGTTCCTGACGTTCCTTATGTTCAATATACATAAGAACTTTTGTTGTAGTAAAAACAAGTAACTATTCCTATAGCTTCAATGTGATTTATTCTTTTAATATTTATGTTGAAACTTGTTTCTTTTGGCTCCCAATGTTTGTACATATAAATTGGTATATATCAATTTCTTCCAATAACTAAATGTGTTAAGTTGATATGTATTATCGATGCTTTAGTTTTCTGCATGTGGACTCAAATTTTCGTCCATATGAGTCAAAATTATCTTAACTGAATAAATATATTAAACAGATCCACAGTTTTTACATAAAAAGCAATTAAAAAAACATGGGTTTCCATTTAATCTAAAATTGCACAATTTTTTTTTCCGAAAATGTGCGTTCCAACTTCGTACCCTCTACTGGATCCGTGAATGACGTTTTATTGACAGTGTTACCGAACGGTCACACACAGAGAAGATCGTGTTTACCCTTCCAAAGCACCTGGCGACGGGGTTATAAATCGGACTCCAGAGCTCTCTTATTTGTGGAGCCCGTAGTCCAATGAGTTGAGTGAGCTGTCCTGTGAGTGGATCCCGGAGCCCTAGTGTGAGAGTCCGTAGCCCTTGTGTTGAAGCTTGGAGCCCCACTTCAAAAATATTGGAACCCGGAGCCCACAGGCTGCGTTTTCCAGAATGATGAAACCAAAAAAGCCCTTTTCAAAAAGTTTTGTTATCATTTCCTAGATTAGATCTCTCCTGTCAAGTGGTGGTAAAACATCCTGGACTTCAGGTTATCATCATATATGCAGAGCATGTGAAAATGCTAAATTTACTAAAATAAAATTTATCATATAAAAACTGTAAATACAAATCCAAAATAAGTAAATTAGGAAATTCAGGGCCATTTTATCTATATATATTGTATTTAACAAATATTTATATTTTTTAACTTGTTTAAGTACAAAAATTAAAACGATGTTATCAAACTAAATATTATTGGTCAATCTTAAAACCCATAGTTTGAAGAAAGATTACTCCATATGGCCAATTTTACCACAGGTTGATAACCGGAACTGATTGATATAAACGGCGATACTGAAGTGCAGACCATTCTTTTTTAAAAGGCCTCTATTGGGGGGGTGCAAACACTAGTGTTTAAGTATTTTTTATCGTGATTTGTCAGTCTGTCTCCATTTGTATTGCCTATATATTGGTTCGGATTCTTTTATTTTAGATTTTCCTCTCCTCTTCTTCTTTTTTTGCCACCATAATTAAATCCTATTTGTTTCTGCTTTAATCATTTCGATATTTTGATCAGAAAAAAAATAAAGAGATGTAATTAAAGAACAAATTAGCCAAATTAGATAAGCTTTGTTTAATATCACACGTATCACAATTATCGTAAGGAACCAAGTGTAGAACCCTGAGGAACACCTGCAGTCATAATAACGAACTAATTTACTACAGTTGAACTGTGATGGCTCGAACTGTAAAAACCTGACTGAACAATTTTGTACACGGTTCGTATTTACAAGTAAGGGCTGTTTAACTTTGCATTGGACTTCATATGGAGCAACTCCGCCATATACTGTAAAAACCTGACTGAACTATTTTGTACACGGTTCGTATTTACAAGTAAGGGCTGTTTTAACTTTGTATTGGACTTCATATGGAGCAACTCCGCCATATAGTGGAATTGCCTTTTTTTGCCAAAATTCTGCACAGAAAATTCCAACATAAGGATTTTACAGCCCTATCTCCGAATCAATGACAAGATAAAAACATAAATGTACATAAAATTCGATGACATGAGGGTTGAACACTGTATCTTTTCCTTGTCACAACTCCTAATGAAGAGATCCAATGCTTATCCTTGCTTTCAAATGTCCTTTATTCCACGACGGAACACCATTTATAACTTTAAGATTACTGTTGAAATTATCATCTAAACGTATGTTTTAAATTTGAGATATTAAGTCAAAATGCTTTTTTTTTAGCAGTTTTTAAACATCTTTGAGTTTATGGTCGTCCGAATGTTCTGAATTAAATACCAATTATATCCTCGGATAAGTTAGTCAATCCTCAAACCGCACAGATATTTGTATTTTTTCTGATTTTTTGAAAGAAATGCCCA
>MJUU01012641.1:82469-99672 GCA_002080025.1 Modiolus philippinarum | reverse complement strand
GTACAGTTTCATATTGTAACAACTAAGCGGACAGACTGAATACACAAGGTAGCAACTACGCGGACAGACATAATTCACTGGGTGATCATGAAAAAACGTCTTTTATGGACATTCAGAGGCACCACTAGCAGATGTAAACTTATACGTGAGTAGCCTGGTGGTTCTTGTATCTAATGCATATATTATGTATAGGCAGAGGGTGTACATTTTGGGTCGTTTTAACCTGGATATGGGATGATGTCTCCTTGACATTTACCCCATTTCCTTTCTTTTTCATAATTATAAATAAGACAGTTAAAACCGTCGAATTTGTATTTCCTTATCGCAAATCTGATGATAAATCCCGATTTAAATGCGTAATTCTTTGATCTCATGTATCTCCAAATGGTATAAACTATTCCAATTGTACATGTGCATTGATATAGCTTAAATTTTTCTCAACTCATAAAGTACTATTCAATAGAGAGCCCGAAATGATGTCCAAAAAGCGAAAATCTTGGACGACAACTAGGATTAAGTGGTCGGACAGTTCAGCAACTTCCGTTTTGATTCAATGTCCGGTTATACCCTGTGATTCCAAAAACCCCTTACACATCTACAGACCATATCCAACACTCTTAGAACAAGATTTATTATTCCACTATATTTCTGTAACTTGACTTTTAACTTATTTTCATTGGCCAGGACTGCAACACGTGACTTTGAACAAAACATCGTGTCTCCCGCTGAACGTCGTGTCCAAATATCATATTCCCCTCATTCGAAATTCTCTAGATTTTACAACGGTATTCATATAAGTATGAGTGAGTGAGTTTAAAATGTTTAAGCAAAAAAAAAACAAAAACAAAAACAAAAACAAAAACAAAACAAAACAAAAAGTATTCCGAGTTAAGAGACAGCTCAGTTTTTTCCAGTAATTCAGACGTATTAAACACTTTTCGAAATGTCCCATATCAAGTTACATTCCTGCCGTTGTACCCTGCATACAAACCATTAACTTCATTATCAGTTTCCGTTAGTTCATTTGTGTTGTCATGTCAATTTGTCAATTTCAAAAATCAATAAGGGAACGACCATTTGATTTTTATGGGAGGCTATGGTCAAATTTAAAAGAAAAAGGCAGGACGCCAAAAATCTAGAAAAAAAAATAACCAGGACAGTACTTGTCCTGAAAAAAAATACAGGATGGTAGATTTGGCTGTATAATTTTATGGATATTGAAAAGAAAAAGTCAGGCGCGCGTAAGCAGGATGGAAAATTTGACCATAGCCCCCCCCCCCCATAAAAATCAAATGGTTGCTCCCTAAAACAAATTTAATTCAGCAACGGAAATGCCTTTTCTAACTTACGTGTACCATGAGTCGTTTTACTCGATTAAATTTTCACCGGTACATACAGCCTTCGAATACATGGATGGTGTTTTTAGAGAAAACGGGTTTCAAGACGAGTTTTTGTCAATTTTGCCTGAACTCTTCAGGACAATTTACAAATTTTCAGAAAAGATTGAGTGAAGGCAGAACCCCGTCTGGATCCTGCCACCAATGATTTGTACAGACAGTTTAGACGTCAAAGTGGAATAAAATATTTATTTCCCGTGTATGATGGAGATGCCTTCGGGAAATATGATTCCCTCGGGTAAACAAATCTTCATATCTCCCTCTTACATGGGAAATAAATGTATAATATACTACCCAACAAAAGAAACGATACACAGTTAATTTTGTAAATATTTTTTCATTTGGCAATTTTAAGTTTTTATTTTAGTGTATTAATGTATTCAACACCAAAACGCATTTTTTTCATTTTTAAATCAATTCCGAAACGGATACGATGAAAATCCTGAATGGAAGTTTTTCACCTAATGATCGAGTTCGCCGTTAATCGATGGATGATTTACTTTGTTTGATGTCAATAATTTGGGCTCCTCATGATGTTAACAATTTGCCATTTTAAAAAGTGGAAAAGAATGTCTCATTTTGATGCCCCGTTCAGTCCAAAATCAATGCTGGCAATGACTTGGCGCGGTCAGATCGTCAAACTTGGTTTTTCTCTCGCAATTTATTGTTACGTGAAAAGAAGAACAACCTAAAGACTATTCTTCAATCTAAGGCAGACATGCTAGTCAAAGGATAAATCACGTAGCAGCAGGTCCCATGAAACATCGCAACATCAAGATCGAGTAACACGCGTTTTTCACTTTGGGAAACGGTAGTTGAAAATTGAAAATAGACCAGAGGAGTTCATGGTCGACATGGCAACAGAGGTTTGAAGTCAGCCGGTTCGAAAATGTGATGGTTTGGTTAAAAAAATGTAGACATACTTACTATTTACGTCTGCAAACAGAAATTCCGGATAATGACCTCATTTTGATGGTTCAAAAATTGTAAGAGACAGTTTTGGGCATAATGTTATTTCCTACGTGCAAACAATACATGTTGCCTAGGATTTATGGTTTTCTGCTAGAAAGTAAAATATTCTTCTTGATAAAATCTGTGTATCGTTTCTTTTGTTGAGTAGTATATCAAAATGCAAAAATGTAAGCTCATGCCTTTCGAGTCGTTAGCAATGTGCCAGACCTGAAAATCAATATCTTGGGCCTCTTGTTTCCATCGATTCTACCATTAAAAATCCCAAATCGTATCTTATTATCTATACAATATTTCAAATGTAATTAAATCACTGATCTAAACTGAAGCTGAATTTTAATATTGCAAGAAAATATAATGGACGCAGCCAATGACAATATCCAATATTCAAAACAAGAATATCGTGCAACAATACCCGTACAAATGTCTGAAAATTCATCGCTGCCATCCAGACAGTCAATAACAATACCTGTACAAATGTCAGAAAATTCATCGCTGCCATCCAGACAGTCAGTAACAATACCTGTACAAATATCTGAAAATTCATCGCTGCCATCCAGACAGTCAATAAAAATACCTGTACAAAAGTCTGAAAATTCATCGCTGCCATCCAGACAGTCAGTAACAATACCTGTACAAATGTCTGAAAATTCATCGCTGCCATCCAGGCAGTCAGTAACAATACCTGTACAAATGTCTGAAAATTCATCGCTGCCATCCAGACAGCCAGTAACATTACCTGTACAAATATCTGAAAATTCATCGCTGCCATCCAGACAAAAAACGTGGTGGGGAAATATTAAATTCTATATCTTATCAACCACACTTGCGAAAAGTCATAGATATTACAGCACTTGCAATTCATGATCACAATGCCTGTGATCCTTGATTGCAATGCTTGTGAACCTTGATCATAACTCCTGTGATCCATGATCCAAAAGCTTATGATCCTTGAGCGTATCTCCTGCAATCCTTGATCACAACACCTACAATCACTGATCACAAGTTTTACAATCATTGATGAGAAGACTTCTGATCAACGGTCATAACTATTTTTTGTGATCCCTAAGTGATCCTTTTGCAGTCAAATTGCTATTTTGAATTCTCAGGGTGTACAAATGTCTTAAAATTCATCGCTGCCATCTAGACAGTCAGACAAATACCTGTACAAATGTCTGAAAATTTATCGCTGCCATCCAGACAGTCAATAACAATACCTGTACAAATGTCTGAAAATTCATCGCTGCCATCCACACAGCCAGTAACAATACCTGTACAAATGTCCGAAAATTCATCACTACCATCCAGACAGTCCGGTGTTCCATCACATTTCCAATCTTCTGGTATACAATGTTTGGATAAACACTGGAAGTCAGTTGGTCTGCATGTTATATCACCTGAAAACAATCGTATCATCTATCAATGTCTGTTCATGTTGAGTAAACCACATTTACATTCGTGGCGATTGTATTTTGTTCTGTATGGTTCGTCATCGTTGTGTTTGTTATCTCTCTGTGTGTGATACTTTTTTGTTTTATATTCTATATTTGTGATTATTGAGTCGTTACTTCGGTATTCATTTGGAAATTATAAAATTAATTCAAGATAACAGTAAACACCTACAATGGCCGATAATTACAATCACATGCCACAATCTACAGGGAAAGAGACTCTCAAGAGCCTGTATTGATCACCTGGACCATGACTGACATAGAGAGATGAATGACATTTCCAATAGTGTCCAGAGTTTAAACTATAATCCAGGGTGAGGCCACCTTCAAATTAATTGGATGAAGACATACCATATGCAAATTTTGAAGAGGGTCAACCAAGGCCTTTTGGGAGGGACCATGTGAGGACCATTGTGACTAAGTATGGTTCTAATATGACCGGTAGTTTCTGAGAAGAAGATCATTGAATTTGTTTTCCCATAGGGCCCAATGTTAAAACTATCGTCTATGATAAACTTACTTCCTCTAAGCATTGTATTTCTTTTCATTCTTTTGTTATTAAAAAAAATCATTTATGTTCTTTAATCATGGCGCCACTGCATGTGTAAAGGCATTCTTTTCTTTTGTGAAATAATGATTTATGTAAAGAGTAACTGGTGAGCCTGCTCGTGGACTTCTAAAATACCTGCAAATTAGGGATTTATGATTATTTTATGCGTATTATTTTGATAACGGGAATTTTTTATTCTTAGATCCCTTTTGACTGTTTGTTTACCATATCATGTATAAACATATTTAAATTACCCTTTCTTTCAGTAATTAATTATTGATTGTAAGTGTACTGTTGATTAATTAATGATTACTTGCAAATTGGTTTCTTGGTACGTCCATGAGGAGCCTCACTAGAGTAAATGCTTGTCATTTTTGCTTGTATTTATGTTTTGTTATTTGTATTGTATACCTTATGCATGTAATTAGGGAGAGGGCTTGTATAGGCTTTGCCTGTTGCCCAATCCTTTTCTTTATTGAATAAAATAAGTTAAAATCAAATTAAAATCAATGTTAAAACTATGTTCCCCGCTCGCGGCCATCTTGTATGAGGTACGGATATCCCGGATATCTTTTTGGAAGGGACCATCTAAAGACTATTGCAACTATGTATGGTTCTAATTGGACTGGTAGTTTCTGACAAAATCTTTGAATGTGTTTCCCAAAAGGGTACAATGTTAAAGTAAGTGAGAACCGAACCGTCAGTCTGAAAAGAACAATCCAAGGACAATGGCAACGTCGGAAAAACGAAGAAACGAAGACATAACATGAGCTCGGCACAGAAAAGAAAATGAAGACACGCACATATACAAAAATGAATAACATGGACCCAATAAAAACCATGGGTGAGATCGGGTGCACCGGTAGAGTAAGCATCTCCTGCTTCTTATAAGACACCTGCCGTGTTCAACATGTCAACTCCGGTAGTAAAGTCAAATCCGGTAGAGGAAAATCAAACTTTAGTGGCAAAGAGAAAGATCTGTTGTCATCTGGGAAACAGATATCTCATAGCGGTCCACAAGATCGTGATGTAGACCGTAAAACTTCTGTAGTGGTGACCTCAAGTTATGGGCAACATACCCTTGCTCAAGTAGCCTATTTGTAAGCAACCGAGCTCTATCAAGGTAGTCACTGTATCGACCACAGGCCCTTGAGTAGCGAATGAGTTGGGAGATGTAAACTCCGTATGCTGGTGCTTTTGGAATGTTGCTACAAAGAAAGGGGAAGTTGACTATTGGAAAAGTGAAGTCATCGCGCTTGTCATATAGCCTAGGTTGTAGTGTACCTCTTTTGTCAATTTCAAGATGAAGGTCAAGGAACGAGGCTAATGTGGAAGTATCTGTAGTATCCTTAATTTCTAGCTCTTTTGGATAGATAAGATGAAGAAAATCACCAAAGCGAGGATTGTTTAGTGATAAAATATCATCTATATAACGGAAGCTGAAATTAAAGGACTGGGCCAGATCTTTATTTTGAAGAAGCCCTTCGATAATTCAGCTTCATATGAGTGGAGAAATAGATCGGCTAAAAGAGGTGCACAGTTTGTGCCCATTGGAATTCGGATAGTCTGTTGAAAAACAAGTCCTCCAAACTGGACAAATATATTGTCGATCAGAAACTCTAACATTTTTATCACTTCCTCCTCTGTATATTTTTTCTGTGATTCTGAGTCGTATTTCACAAAGTATGCTTGTTCTCTGCCTATAACAATGTACTTATATCTTTGTTCGCCGTTCTTGCGGGAGAAACATCTATGAATTATATCTATCAGCCGTGATTTCAGTTGTTTATGGGGAATTGTAGTATAAAGCATGGAAAAGTCAAAAGTTTTAATGCTGTTACAGTGTGATAATGATCTCGATTTTAAGATGTCAAGCAGATCCTTAGAGTTTTTAAATATCCACATTTCATTTACACCACTTCTTGAAAAGCTAGTATCACAATATTTTTGATGGCCCTCTTTTACGGCTGTCAAGATGGATGTTAATAGCTTAGAAATAGGTTTTGTAGAACATTTAGCAGATCCAGCGATGTACCGTTGTTTGTATGGGCATTTGTGTAATTTTGGTACCCAGTACAAGGAGGGGAGTTCAGTGTCTTCATCTTTGGTTGAAATCTCAAAGGAAAGCAAAACAGATCTATGGTTAAAACTATGTTCCCTGCTGGCGGCCATCTTGGAAAAGTACGAACCTGCCGAATACAATTTTTAAAGGGGACCACCCAATTGACCTAGTGGTTTCAGAGGAGAAGATCTTTGAATGAAAAGTTTACGACAGACGGACGAACTGACGGACGAACGACGGACGCCAAGTGATGGCAAAAGCTCACCCTGGCATAGCCAGGTGAGCTAAAAAAACACATAACAGATTAGAGACAAACGTAAATGACGATAGGAACTCGGGATAGCCGGACTTGTTACAGGCACTAGCAAAAGCCAGCGGTAGGGTAAAACCGGTCTATGGGTACCCAAACTTACCCTTTTGATTTTACCTGCACTGAAGAGACATAAGTTGTCGAAATGCGCAAATGCAGAAACTAAATTCAAAGTAACTTCGGTATTTAGTTATTTTTTACCACTGGGTCGATGCCCCTGCTGGTGGACTGTTAGTCCTCGAGAGTATTCATCAGCCGAGTAGTCAGTACTTTATTGGTGACCAGAAAGCCGATTCTATTTGGAACCTTACAAAATCTAAGTTATTGTAAATTTAGTTAAAAACTAAGGTGTATCTCCTTTCGTGCAAAGCTCTGTCCTTAGCTGATTTTGGCTTTACATTTAGATCATATTGGCATATGCTCTCTATCAGTTTTTAAACATATTTGAGTTTATGGTCTTCCGAACGTATAGATTTTATCTGCACTGAAGAGATATACGTTGTTGAAATGCGCATATGCAGAAACAAAATTCACAGTAACTTTGGTATTTATTTATTTCTCTATCCCGTTCCCTATAGTGTAATTAGCATACGAATAAAACCCTATGCAGGTAGACTTCTAACTCTACATCCACCGCCGGGAAACGTTTTGAATAAAAAAGATAACAGGAAACACCTACAATGGCCGAAAAACATAGCCACATGCCACAAAGTAAATAGGAACTACACAAGAAAAAAAACCACAATAAAAATACAAAAGACAAACGTAAACAACGATAGGAACTCGGGACAACCGGACTTGGTACCGGCACTAGCAAAAGCCAGCGGTAGGGTTAAACTGGTTTATGGGTACCCAAACCTCCCCTTTCTCTGTCCCGTTTCCCTACAGTATAATAAACATACGAATAAAACCCATACAGGTAGACTACTAACTCCATGACCACAATCTAGAAAAGAAAAATTTGCACTTTTTGATAAGACAACATGTAAACCCCACTTTTTATGAAAGCTCCGATTAAGCTGAAACTCGAAAGCCCTGAATATCTACACCGGCAAATCTTTATATAGTCATCCAAAGAACTGCTGAATAGAAAATAACGAGTGTATATGTTTTATTGGCCTTAGAGAACTGATTTAATGAACGGGAACAGAAAGTACAATTTATCATTAGTGAATAAAAAAAACACAGGCAGTTCCGTAATCAATAAAAATAATCGGAAGGGGTGACTTCTGTATAGGTGACCAGTTCCACCTATGCGGTAAATAGCCAGTCGAGGTGAATAAGTACCTTCGCTTATTCGAGACCTGGTTCAATAAACACGAACAGAAAGTACAATGTGTATTTATCTGAGTCATTCCGTAATACGTGAAATTAATCGTAAGGTGTAATTTCGTATGTATATCGAATCAATTGCTATAAATAGGCAATACATATGACATGGAAAACAAATGATATTTTCTCCTTTAACAAATTACTACGCCCCAGAAGCATTGAACTTGATACAAACAAGGACGTAAATACTGTGAATATTTATAGTGCATGTATATTTATATCGATTATATACATCAGTCACTTTTCGACATACAAAAGCGGATTTCGAAAGAAATTAACGAACTATATTTGATCGGAAATATGCAGCTCTTTAGATACGTTAATAATCCTGACGCTCACGTGACATCTCTAGAATGGTTTTAAGAACTCTCCGCCTTCGGCTTACGAATTAAAAAGCGCAAATGGGTGTCATAAATTACAGTTAGGAAATAAAAAAGCGCAAAAGTCCTAATTTTGAAATGCAAATGTCCATTCGCATCCCAGGTAAAAAAAGAAGAAAATATGCAGACGACCACTACCTTGAAAAAGAAAAGAATATGACAAAAAGTAATTTAGAAAGATGGGTCAAAGAGAGCTCGCCACTAAACTGCCTGCTTTTCCAAGGAACCTAGTCTGCTGGTTAAACGCTGTCGCACTATGGAAGAAAAATCAAATTCGAAACTGCCCGAGCGATTTGGTAAAGAGTCGTCATGTATTTCAGTAGATATTGGCAGTATAAGTGAGAGGCCAGTCTATGTGCTTATTTATATCTTGTTTATTAAAAGAACCAACATTAGAATGAAGCGACTTACGTATTTCAATCAGGGTTCATTGGGTAACAATCATAATCAATATTTGTTTAAAAAAAGATATAGCAATACCTCTATTGAAAGAAATCTCATTTGAAAATTTGAAAGATAACTGAAGCAAATACACGAGACAGTAACATGTATATATCATCCATCGCCACGTTACGTATCTTACCACAGTTTTCTTCGTCAGACAAATCACCACAATCATCAGTTCCGTCACAGACCCATCTCATATCTAGACACCTATTAGAGTTTTTACATTTAAAACACTCACCTGAAATAACAAATAGTGAAATGGTAAGTACTTTATTTGAAGATTTAAAATGTTTTAAGTTCGGTACTGTCTAATTAGTATTTAAAAACTTATTAACGGATATTCATCATTTTTATCATTATTTTACACTAGGCTGACTATGTATGTCGATTCAGTTTACCTTGTTAGCGAAGGGTGAAAGCAACGACATAAATGGCAAGTCCGGGGTAAAACAACGATAAACTGGAGTTTCGGTGAATTATTTCAATATCTGTACATTTTGGACATAGATAACACCTTTAATAGATCCTTTCACGTCCTGAATTTTGCACATGCGCACATATGCTTTTGAGTGGGTAAAATTCAACGTTATAATATCTGTGACGTCTTGATTAAATGTCCTACGACATCATTTTTGCGGGAACGGTGGTCATTTTCCACTCAAAATCGTAGAAACACAGTTATCGTGAAAGGGTCTATTGCCTTCGGTGGTCGCCATATTTGACTTTTACAGAAATTAAATGTAACGTTACTTTTTACGTCAAAAACAAAACCAAAAACAATAAACCAGAATCGGAAAAATGAGTTTTTGGAACGTGACGTCATCGTGCATGAACGCCTTTGTTTCTAGTCGTTACAAAGTTAAAATCATCATTTGCAGTGAAAGTAAATTAAGAAAGTTTGTCGCGTCTTGCTTACCTCATTTACACCTCGAGTGATCCAAAAGTTTGAAACACGTCTTATTATAAAGTGATTTTATCGTTACTAAAAGGACATGAGTTACTTATATACCCATCTTTATATAGTATCAAAATTTCCTTCACTGCTGGTACACACTGCTAGTGTTTTAGTCATGTGGAGTTCTTTTTCTCTTTTGTTTTATTTGTTTTGTTTTTGTCATACTGTCTTAATTCGTGTTGGATATGAATTGCCGTGATTTTGGATTTATGATTTTAAAATTCCAACTGAATAATCCTCAATTTAAGGATAACCTTAATCCTTTATACCCATCTTATATACCCAAATAAACTCGAAATTAAAGAGACCACTGATACACCATCATCATCACCTGGACCTATACCTTTGCATTGACAACTCTGGACGTCTGAAAACAAAATTTTACGACAAACGTGATGATTTCGACTTTCCAATAGTGAACTTCCCGTTTTTAAACAGTAATATTACCACGTCTCCGGCACATGGCGTGTACATTTCACAACTCATTCGCTGTTGCCGTGCCTGTAGTTTGTACAGCGATTTGGTCAACAGAGCGAAATTACTGTTTCAAAAACTTATACATCAAGGGTATGTTCAGTCACTGTTGAAATTGTCACTACAGAAGTTTTACGGTCGTCACCACGAATTGACAGACCGTTACAATGTTTCTATTTCACGAATGAGAATAAATATCTTTGTGAAGATCCAGAGTATATTACTGACTGACTTACACCGACTGTAACAAAACCGGACTTTCCACTGGCAGTAAGACGGATGCCACGCGTGAAGCAGACCATGCTTACCCTTCCGGAGCACATGATACCTCAGTTTTTGTAGGGTTCACACTGCTAGTGCTTTATTTCTGTGGCGTTCTTGTTCATTTTGTTTATTTGTTTTGTATTTGTCATACTGTCTCAATTGATGTTGGATATGAATTGCCGTGATTTTGGATTTATGATTTTAGAATTCTCCCTTTCCTCGTTATTTCTTCGGTATTCGTTTGCCGATTTATTCACCATTCTTGCTTCGGTATTCGTTTGCCGATGTACTTCAATATCTGTTTTTTGTTATCACAACATTAAGAACTAAAAATTAACATTGATTTGATCACGGTAGATTATCTGTCTTGTCAGTTTGTTACGTGTATGATACAATCACATACCAGACACACTGCCTCCATCATATATATATATCTGACTTTGACTGTGTTAAACTACCAAACATCTCACAATATTATCAACCTTAACACTTTAGATTAGGCATATCACCAATTCAAATCAAAAAAGAAATCATATTCTTTTAATTTAGATAAATAATACCTGTAGTTGTAGACGTTTTTGTATACACTGAAGTGGTGGTAGGGTAAGCTGTGGAAGATGGAGTGCTGCTAGTTGGAGCATGTGTAGACGCTTTTGTATACACTGGAGTGGTGGTAGTGTAAGCTGTAGAAAATGGAGTGCTGCTTGTGGTAGAAAATATAGGAGAAGTCTTGGTTTTTGTCGCCTGGGAAGTCGAAATTATTACAGTTGTTGGTATGTCTACTTAAAACAATAGAAATAAATAAATTACACAAAATTAGTTTGAGTTTTGTTATACCATTATAATATTGAATCATTCCTACTCCATTTGTCAGAGTTACTAAACGTTTTCATTAGTTTAAAAGTTATTTTCTTTGAAGTGCTCGGAAAATGATAATATGAAGTTACTTTGTTTCTATAAAATAAAAGCTTTCATCATTGATTTTTTTTTCTTTTTTGAAATTTTTACAGAAACTTTATAACTGCATAATATATTAATTGATATAAATGTTAAAATTGTCTGTGATTTCTATATCAGTATCAAAACAACGACAGTAGAATACCTAATGAACAAACCAGTACAAGATGATGGTCATACTAAAAGCGCCCTGTGAATAAATATGAAAAATTTCCCCAGGCGCTTTTCACTCCTTCCCGGGCGTTTCTTACCAGCCCGGGAGCTGTCAGGGAGCTTTTAGTATGATCCCAATGTCAAATATTCTATTTAAATGTGAATTGGGGTAACAACAAATTGTCAAGAGCCAAATTCATTATATTCAATAAGTCAATATAATTATTCATCTTACCACAGTTTTCTTCGTCCGAATTGTCACCACAATCATCCGCTCCATCACAGACCCAAGACGGCCTAATACATCGGTTAGTGTTTCTACACTTGTTTGTTCCCCCAGTACATAAAGCTGGATAAAAAAATATATGTTTACAATTGATCGCTCCTCCAGTACACAAATGTATGCATAAATTTGTGTTTTTACACTTGACCATTTTTCCAATATATAAAGCTGGAGAAAAATGTAAACCATTATGTTCCTACACTTGACCGTACTTCCGTACAATTAATTATTGCATTTTTCATTTTGTCGTAATGTAATTTAAAATTCCCAAATTACAGGGTTAACTTGAAATTGCGTCCTTCTTGAATCTTGTCCTTTGATATCATAAATAAACTCTAATCTATACGTAGCAAAAGACTTCATGTATGCTCTTTATTTTTCTTAGATATGGTGTACTTGTACATGAGATAATATCTCATGTGTACACTTTATTCAATTACTATTATCTAAATTTATGTAAATTCTTAAACCTAAGGATTAACTCCCTCCATCGTAGTTTTGTCCTTAGCTATATTCGATATTACTGATTATTCGGATTTCGTTTGGTTTCATTCATTTTAAACATTTTTTTAAAAATATGGATTTCCTTTGTTTGGGTTCTAGTGCTGCTGATGAGGAATTAATTTCCGAAATGGCCATACAGCTCATTAAAATTATTGCAGTTGGAGTAAACACATGTGTTATGGTCTCATGTTCATTTACTCCATATCCTTTCGTGAAATATTTCATATTGCTACACTACTTGTTACAAATTTAACGGTTATAAATTTATATCCATTTGCTCACTTTTCCAGATCACCTGGGTCACTCCCGGTTTTCATGGGAGTTCACACTATGAGTGCCGCTTTAGTTCCTAATGACATCTTTTTATTTTTGTGCATTGTAGCTGTCCTTGTTTTGTCTTTGTTTATCTGTTGTCGTTCTTGCCATGTCTTTTGACTTCGATTTTTGTGGTTATCGCTTCCCTTGTTCCTTCGGTATTCTACTGCAGTTGTTTATATGATGTTTGTTAGTATTCAGTTACTATATATACTTTGTTTATTGTCAATATTTAAGACAAAGTAGGATGATTTAATTTCAATAGTTTTTGCAACTTTTACATGGCCCTTCTATAAATGTATAGAGGTTTTAAAAACTAGAACCGAGTTCATCAGAACATGGTCGATCTATAATAACCGCCTTGTATAAAGGTACTGGACACTTGGTGTTAGTTTATCAAAAATTCTGTACCTGTTAGCATGTGCTTCTTATAAGTCATAATTATATAATTATTAGCGACCCGTATTAAGGCACTGGACACATGATATGAGAGTATCAAAATACTTTGAAGGTATTTATTTGGCCATTCTTGTATAAAGGTACTGGACACTTGGTGCCAGTATATTTAAATATTTTTCAATTCCTAAAATTACCTACCTTTATAAATATAGACATAGTTTTATGTCAACATTTATATGATATGATTAATGCACTCAATCTTTTGCTGGCTAACATTTTGTTCGTTTTGGTAACACTATTTATCAAGAGTTCATAGGTATTCTCTTGTGTTCAAATTGTGCACATCTAATTGCAGATCTTTTTCTTTTCTGTTATGAACGAGACTTCATGGAAAAACTCCAAAAGGGGACCATACAAAACAGTGATAAACTTATTTCTATTTTCAATGATAACAGCAGTTATATTGTCTATTGATAAACCCCAATTTTAAGATTATGTAGACATCATTTAGCAACAACTGAAATTAAATAAAGCTAACAATTATTCCAAATACTGCCCTTTTCTGGATCTTACTATTATTATCGACTCTGGTAAAATAAAATCTAAAGTATGTGATAAACGGGATGATTTTGATTTCACTATTACTAATTTCCCTTTTCTTTACGGCAACATTCATCTAGCTCCATCCTACGGGGTGTATATTGCTCACCTGGAATGATTCGCACGAGTTTGTTCTACTCTTGACGATTTTAATTAAAATAATTTTACTTTCAGAGCCAAACTTTTACAATAGGGTAAGGGATTTCACAAGTTGTTGAATACATTGAAGAAGTTTTACAATATATATGAACATTTGATATCTAAATATGGCGTTACTCGTAAACAGCTTATTACTAAGGCCATTTCTAATCCTCGTTTTAAGAAAAGATTGTTCAAAAACAGATATTGATTACAAATCCAGAAAAGCTGGGACGTACCTTACATTCTTTACATAATAGGGGATATCGACAAGATATTCTGCTTTCATCCGCAATATTAGCTTTGAGATATAGTTACCTGAAAATTTTAAACACATACTAGCCTCTCACTGAGACTGCCGTTGTCTGCTGAAATTTATAATTCCAATCCCTACGGGAAGTTTTGAGTTTGATTTTTTCTTCCGTAATGCGACAGTGTTTTACCAGCATGCTAAGCTTCCTGAGCTAGCTGGCAGACTAGCGGCGAGCACCTTTTGACCCATCTTTCTAAAGTACGTATTGTCTTTTTTCTCTCCTTTCAAGAGTTAGTAGTCTATTTTACGAATCGAACCTGTATTGGGTTTTATTCGTATGCCTTTTATACTATAGGGAAACGGGACAGATAAAGGGGAGGTTTAAGTACCCATGAACCAGTTTAACCCTACCACTCGCTTTTGCCAAGTCCGGCTGTTCCGAGTTCCTATCGTTGTTTATGTTTGTCTTTTGTTTTATTTGTTTTTTTTCTGCGTGGTTCCCTGGATGATTGTAGCATGTAATTGTAAAATTCAGCCATTGTAGATGTTTCCTGTTATCCCTTTTATTCCGTAAACTTACAGCAATGGTGTTCATCACTAAAATCTAAACAATCGTATATTCCATTACATCTGGTATCCCTGGATAAACACTTTCCATTGGTGCATTGAAACTCATACTTGGTGCAGGATGAAGAAGTTGTCGTTCCTATATCAATACATACAGGAAACAATAATGATAAGAGCTGTCGGCAAATGGAAGCCAGATATATACCCCCATTCATTGTACCCTGAATCAACATGATGAATACAAATTAAGATGGGTATGAACAACAATAATTATATTCCTACATAACGTCCTTCATTTGTGCAAATTTTCAAAAAAAAAAAAAACTTCGGGTGGTTGAAGAGGAGTTGCGCTAACGAGGTATTCAGTGCAGGCGGAATCAATGCAAAATCGAAGTCTTTTTATCTCCCCTTCCTGGCTTTCAATAATTATACTCTTTCATGTACATGTCTATAAAGTGTTCTTGCTTTGTGGTTATTTACATCAAAATCCTTCAAGTGATTTAAGAGGAGTTGCGCTTACGATGTATTCTGTGCAGACGGAATCAATGGAAACTCAAAGTCAAATTATCTCGCCTTCCTAGCTTCTGAAAATAATTATATTCCTTCATACACATCTCCATATAGTGTCCTTCTTTTGTATAAAGTTACACCAAAATCCTTCCAGCGGTTTAAAAGGAATTGGGCTTACGAGGTTTTCTGTGCAGACGGAATCAATGAAAACTCATAGTCGAGTTATCTTCCCTTCCTATTTTTTAATAATAATTATATTCCTTCATGCACATCTCCATACACTTTCCTTCCTTTTTGTAAACTCCTTCAAGTGGCTTCAGATAAGTCAAGCCTGGACAGACGGACAGACAGACACACATACAGACAGAGAGGGAGATTCTTTAATATCCCCTTAATTTCGTTTGCGGGGTGTATAATAAATCGATAACTTACAACAATGGTTCATAATGGTGTTCCTCACTAAAATCTACACAATCCTACATCCCATTATATATTGTATCTGTCTACAGGTACATTTAGACTGATACTTGTTACGGGACGAAATAGTTGGCGTACCTATACCAATATCTGAACTTATAACTCCAATATTTTGCTATTTTGATGTTCTAAACATACATTGCCAAAAAATGTATCTATCAAATAAAAGTTTTGCATTTTGACAATGCATGTATTGATTATCAGAAGGGACATAAGCACATTTAATTACTTTTGTCACAAGGTCTACATAGAGGATTCAATAAACCACACTATAGGTATTCAAAGGGATAAGTTTATTGTGCTGTGCTAGACTTTTTGTTTCTAACTCATATCAATCAAGTTGTACCCAATAAATTATTAGAGACAAGCAAGACTTTCTTGTACTATGAGTAAGCTGCGTACACACAAAACACTTACTTTGTATATAATAATGATAATAAGCTTAATTAGCTTAAATATACCTGTATTTGTAGACATCTGAGTATGATTTGAAGTAGGAGCAGTCGTAGGTTGTGTATTGTTGGTTGCAGACGTCATGGCTGTGGTCGTTTGGTATGTTGATGTGCTGATTGTGGTAGGCATATCTATTCAAAATAAACTATACAATACAGGATTTATTTCAATTGCTCCTCTAAACTGATTTTGAAGAAGTATTTGCGTTATTTATTCATGACTTGTTTCATTTAGCCATGTGTTTTTGTTTACTATTTTCTTTTTGCTGTTGTATACTCCATGAATTCTTCTTCAGATATCAATCCTGACAGCAGTATATCAATCCTGACAGCAGTATAGGAAACATATCGATACATACTACTATTACATTAACTAGAACAGTCCTGACATAGGAAACACAAATACTGATGTGACTATACAATACATACTACTATTACATTAACTAGAACAGTCCTGACACCAGGAAACACAAATACTGATGTGACTATACAATACATACTACTATTACATTAACTAGAACAGTCCTGACACCAGCATAGGAAACACAAATACTGATGTGACTATACAATACATACTACTATTACATTAACTAGAACAGTCCTGACTCCAGGAAACACAAATACTGATGTGACTATACAATACATACTACTATTACATTAACTAGAACAGTCCTGACACCAGGAAACACAAATACTGATGTGACTATACAATACATACTACTATTACACTAACTAGAACAGTTCTAACACCAGCATAGGAAACACAAATACTGATGTGACTATACAATACATGCTACTATTACATTAACTAGAACAGTCCTGACACCAGGAAACACAAATACTGATGTGACTATACAATACATACTACTATTACATTAAATAGAACAGTCCTGACACCAGCTTAGGAAACACAAATACTGATGTGACTATACAATACATACTACTATTACATTAACTAGAACAGTCCTGACACCAGCATAGGAAACACAAATACTGATGTGACT
>MJUU01012641.1:56019-79021 GCA_002080025.1 Modiolus philippinarum | reverse complement strand
GCATAGGAAACACAAATACTGATGTGACTATACAATACATACTACTATTACATTAACTAGAACAGTCCTGACACCGGCATAGGATGTGACTATACAATAAATACTACCATTACATTAACTAGAACAGTTGTGACTCGTGGTAATAAATACGTTTGGGCCCAATAAAACTAGTTTAACCACGTCGCAGCAGGTTTGCTCCTGTCCTAAGTCAGGAAATTTATTAAGCCTTTGTGTGCCTTGTCTCTTTATTTTCTACTTAGTTTACTTTATGTCTATAGGAGTCTAGAATGGTGTTTATTTCGCTGAACTTGATAACTCTTTATTTAGGGACCGACTCCGACCTGCCGTTGGGTTTGGGGTTCCCCATTGTTCATTGAGGATCTTATGGTGGCTTCGAGTTGTTACTACTCCCCTTTGGGTCGTTGTCTCTTTGACACATTCCCCGTTTACCTTCTTTTTTTCTATTTATCATAATTTAATAATTACTTAACAATGAAGGGATATGGAGTAAATGCAAATGAGACAAAATCTCTACAAATACATGGTAAAACACAGCAATGGAACAACGCTTTTATGTTGTTCTTCATCTTGAAGTCACCATGAGGCCTTCAACAATGAGCATTACTCATACCTCATAACAAGTTCAAGACGGCCCCTAGCACCGGTATGAGCGGTATTCATTGCTAATTGCTGAGCAACGCTACATCCATGTCTTTTTATCCTTTGATCCATGGATGCGGGATCGTCAACAAACATAAACTTTACTGGCAAAGTGTTCTTATAATCGCTGTCATCAATTTCCCGACAAAAAGACTAGTAGAGAACGATCACAACATTTAAACAACCACAGGGCACTCATCGAGCCAATTGTAAGAAAACTTGTCATAATAAAATCATGAGACGTGGGCACAATAAACAGGTGGTCAGAAAAACAATTTTGAATTACACAACAACAACAAAAATTTAAAGGCCACAATTTGAAAGAAATTGAACGAAATATTCACAATTACAACTTTTTCTATAATGTTTGATTTTTTTCTACACACATTATTGTGAAACACCCGGATGGAAATTATGACAGAGCCTTGTAAATTTACTTTGATTTGTTTTGTATTGAACTTATTCATAAAATTACTTCTAAGTGTATTTTAAGCGAGATCGTGCTTTCGAACAATCCAGTTTGCTCATGGGGTTTGCAAATCATCGCAACACCCACGTTTACTTTGTCCGTGGATGCGGACAACAAATGTAAAATTATCTAACAAAGTATATTTACAATCACTGTCATCCGTTGCCTAACTCAAGCTCTTTCAAATCTACTTTCCTGTTGTTTTCAGCATGTTGGTGACATTTCAGTCATTATCTGTATTCCTTAGCAAGGGAGAAAAAAATGATATCTGAAAACATACCGATTTGATGTTCCGATCGATGAAATCCCCCATTATTAGGTATAGCTAGAAGCTATGCATGATGTGTGGCTTGGTGTCAGCGTGATGAAGATCTTTTCAAAAAAATGCAAGTGGAAAAGGGGAAGAAATATCAGCTTTGACCCTAAGATTTCAGAAAAACAAATGACCATTTTACATGGTTTTATAAATGTCAAGACTGATGACATATTTGTGACACAATATGGAAAGAGCAACTTATTCTATTCCAGTTAATATGGCGATCGCTGGTTCAATTGTTCTTATTTTATTGCTGAATTTTGGTGCTGCTACTTTCCTCCGAAACCTAAATATATCCTATCGTTTTCCTCGTATACTCACTAAATTGGCAAATATATCTGTATCTATAGAATATATTGTCACAAAAGTAATCTTGCCATCTCCAGTCATAGGTACGTCTCATTACTGCACAGTTTTCAAATGATATCAAACCAAATGCTCTACTGGGATATCCTGATATCCAATTTCTGTAAGTCTGTTCTTCACCTAAAATTACAGTATCAAAGATTCCAATTTGATCATATATATTCTTTTATGAAGATCGTCTTATATTTTTTACCGTTTCTTTGATAGTATCGCCATTTTTACTTCTCCTGTATATCTATATCTTTATATCGCCAAATAAACACAAAGGAAATATGACAGAAGACAAAGAACATATATGAAAACAAATAGGATAGTAGAATTATTATTATCTTGTAACCTGAACAGTATCGTCATTTGATCCGTTCGTTTTGACAGTATCGTCATTTGATCCCTTCATTTTGACAGTATCGTCATTTGATTCGGTCGTCTTGACAGTATCGTCATTTGATCCAGTCGTATTGACAGTATCGCTATTTGATCCGGTCGTCTTGATAGTATCGTTATTAAATCCTGTCGTTTTGACAGTATCGTCATTTGATCCTTTCATTTTGACAGTATCGTCATTTGATCCTTTCATTTTGACAGTATCGTCATTTGATCCTTTCATTTTGACAGTATCGTCCTTTGATCTTTTCACTTTGACAGTATCGTTATTAGATCCTGTCGTTTTGACTTCGTATTTAGTTTTTTGTTACCACTGGGTCTATGCCTCTGCTGGTGGACTGTAAGTCCCCGAGGGTATTTACTAGCCCAGTAGTGAGTACTTTGGTGCTGACCCGAAAGCCGATTCTATTTGAAACCTTGCAATATCTAAAATTTTGTTAATTTTGTTGAAACTAAGGAGGATCTCCGTCATGCAAAGCTCTATCCTTAGCTTGTTATGGCTTTACATTTAGGTCAAATTATTTATTAGTTCTCTGTCAGTTTTTGAACATTTTTTCTGTTAATGATCTTCCAAACGTTTAGATTTTATCTGCACTGAAGAGACATAAGTTGTCAAAATGCTCATATGCAGAAAATAAATTCGCAGTTACTTCGGTATTTAGTTTTTTGTTACCACTGGGTCGATGCCTCTGCTGGTTGACTGTAAGTCCCCGAGGGTATTCGCCAGCCCAATAGTCAGTACTTCGGTGCTGACCCGAAAGCCAATTCTATTTAGAACCTTACAATATCTAAAATTTTGTAAATTTTGTTGAACCTAAGGAGTATCTCCCTCATGCAAAGCTCTGTTCTTAGCTGGTTTTGGCTTTACAATTAGATTATATTGGTTATTTGTACTCTTTCAGTTTTTGAACATTTTTGTGTTAATGGTCTTCCAAACGTTTAGATTTTATCTGCACACAAGTTGTCAAAATGCTCATATGCAGAAAATAAATTCACAGTAACTTCGGTATTTAGTTATTTAGCAGTACCGTCATTTGATCCTTTCATTTTGACAGTATCGTCATTTGATCTTTTCATTTTGACAGTATCGTCCTTTGATCTTTTCATTTTGACAGTATCGTCATTTGATCTGGTCGTCTTGACAGTATCGTCATTTGATCCAGTCGTATCGACAGTATGGTCATATGATCCTCTCATTATGACAGTATCGTCATTTGATCTGGTCGTCTTGACAGTATGGTCATTTGATCCTTTCATTTTGACAGTATCGTCATTTGATCTGGTCGTCTTGACAGTATCGTCATTTGATCCAGTCGTATTTACAGTATGGTCATTTGATCCTTTCATTTTGACAGTATCATCTTTTGATCTGGTCGTCTTGACAGTATCGTCATTTGATCCAGTCGTATTGACAGTATGGTTATTTGATCCTTTCATTTTGACAGTATCGTCTTTTGATCTGGTCGTGTTGACAGTATCGTCATTTGATCCAGTCGTATTGACAGTATCGTCATTTGATCCAGTCGTATTGACAGTATCGTCATTTGATCCAGTCGTATTGACAGTATCGTTATTAGATCCTATCGTATTGACAGTATCGTCATTTGATCCATTCCTCTTTTGTAGTTTGAGGACTATCAAAAGTTGGATGATATTCGTGCTAAAAAGTAAGAAGAGTCTATGGAGTCAGTTTCAAGGTTGACAGAAATATGCATGAACTTTATATTAAGAAGGTTTTGGATATTATAGGAATTGCTAACAGCATTTGAATATGAATATTCGTAGACTAAAAGCTCGAAATAGTGTCATCCATTGCCGAAGGGCCGCTATTGATTACAAAAAGGTGATCGAAAGAGCCTGATCCTGTTACTTTTAAGCATGATTGCATATATTTTCGGCAAAGAGCAGAAAAGTTATTACGAAGGGAAACACATGGACGACTGAACCACGGTTTTATTTGAATTCAATGGTGGGTTGGTTGTTTTTAAAGCTACTGAGAAAAAGCAGGAGGAAGATATATTGAGGTGTAGATCTCTTTGCTTGTTTAGCTAGATTTCACAATATTTGTAGAAATGCATAAGCGATTCGGAAAGATAGAGAAGCAAAGACAGTTACCAAAAGAATGAACAATGAATAACTAAATACCCTAACCCCAATGAATAAGGAAGAAGCCCACCAGAAGTCATTCAGTATCATGATAAAGAGGTGATTATTGACAAGAAAGTGGTCAAAATATCCGATCTAACAACCATTTGCATTGATGAGCTCAGTAAAACACCCTTTGCAAACCTACAGTACATAGGCAATGAGCTAAAGTAAAATTTGCTCAAATATTACGGAGAAAGATTACATTTCATTAGTATGACAAAGTTTGGAAGCTTTGCATCAGATTTAGCATTTGATACTGAAACAGACAGTCAATTGAAAATCACAAACCATGATAAGTATGAAGACATGCCAAAAAATAACGTCTTGACATTAATGATGCATTTGACAACGACGAGGCCTTGAAGTCGCAACCTACAGCACAAACTCCCGAAACTAAAGTTATTGGGTTTTCTGATTGAATTGTTTTGAGAGGGAAAGTTCTTATCTCAGTAAAATAACAAGTGTGGATCGTGTTGAAAGGCAATACAGAAGTCCCTACCGTTGAAATAATTTTTTGTTATACCAGCAAAATTGGTTAAAGAAGAAAAGTTTTCCGAGTCCAAGGCCCATAACTCAGTCAAAAATCAATGGACCCAACCCATACTCAAACTTGATCTGTAACCCATCAATTAACAATGCAAATATCAGCTTAATATCTGGAGCGGTTTAGAAAAAAGTCCGGAAAACTTGTATTTTACCAAAATATCAGTCAAATATCAAATGAATGAAACCAAAATCGAACTTGATCTGTAACTCATAATGGTAGACTCACATAGCAAATATTAGCTTCATATCTGGAAAGTTTAGAAAAAAAGTCCGGAAAACCAATATTTTACCAAAATTTTCTAAGTCAAAGGCCCATAACTCCGTCCAAAATCAATGAACCGGAACCAAGCTCGAACTTAATCTGTAACTCATGTTGGTAGACGTACATACCAAATATTAAATAAATATTTCTCATAGTATGGAGAAAAAGTCTAGAAAACTGAGTGTGATGGACTGACGGACTGACGGAGTGCAAATCTAAAGTTCCCTTCGGCGAAGTCGGTAGGGGACCAATAAGATACAACATTTTATAAAGTGAATCGTCTGGTGATATCAGTAGGGCAGGACATTTGTAGGGCGGTTACAAATTGGCGGTTGGAAGCTTCCAAAACATGTTTTATCGGAAATAGCGTTTCTATATTGATTCATGAGTTCAGAATTAATATTTTTTATCGCCAAGGACGTTTAGAGTCGTATTCATTTTCATTGGAGCTTAAGACTGCAGATAGTAAGACACCATGATTTACCCTTTATTTTTCACTCACACTTCGACACCTATGATAAGGACCATTGTGGTCGACAGTTTTTCCGGTGGCTTCTACCTGATTTGTCTTTTTTTTTTCTCATGGACTTCGGCTCTTGACAACTCTGTTCGGTAATTTTGTTATTACCCCCATTTGTTATATATATGTGGAATGACAGCAGTTCAAACGTTGCATTGAATTATGACTTTTTCCTGTTTATGAAGACGTTAGTGGTTATTTTGCCAACTGTGACTTCAGTTTAAAAACTGGTCTCCACTCAGTAGAATTAAAAAAACAGACTAACCTACAATATTGCTACGTGAACAAAAGAACAAAAACATAATTAGAAAAAGAAAGAAAATGGGGTAAATGTCAAGGAGGCAATATCCCATATCCAGGTTAAAACTACACAAAACAAAGCATCTAGGGGGTCACCGTGCGGTCTTTAACACAGTAAGGAACCTCACACCATATAGCAAGCCCTAAATGGCCCCTCAAAGGTAAAAACATAGAAAGCAGCCACAGCCTGCTACGCTCACCTCGTTGCGAAGCATTGTCACATGTTGCACATGTTAGTAAACGGGAATGGACTATAATAATTCTTTATAACGGATTCAGTCATGCATAAAATGTAGTTTACAGACTCAATCCGAAGCATGCATTGTTGTTGACATCCAAAAATGCATCATACATACCAATATGGTTGCTAAGTGACATGTCAGTAAGTGGGAATGGACCTTAACCATTCTACCTAACCACGCCGCTCATGCGTAAAATGTAGGTCAAAGACAGCATCCGAAGCATGAATTGTTGTTGTCATCCCAAAATGCATCCCATTGTTCTCTATCAGCTTTTACGCGTTTTCGGTAATGGACTTCCAAATGTTTTGGTTTTATCTGCACTGTTAATACATAAGTTGTCGAAATGCGCATATGCAGAAAATAAATTAACTGTAACTTAGGTATTTTGATATACATACTTATATGGTTGATGTGGGCCACGTCAGTAAGCGGGAATGGACTTTAACCATTCTACCTAACGAAGTCGCTCATGCGTAAAATGTAGGTCAGAGACAGCATCCTAAGCATTCATTGGTGTTGTCATCCCAAAATGTATCATACATACTAGTATGGCTTATGTGGGCCATGTCAGTAAGCGGGAAAGGACTTTAACCATTCTACCTAACCAAGTCGCTCATTCTTGAAATGTAGGTCAGAGACAACATCCGAAGCATGCATTGTTGTTGTCATCCAAACATCCATCATACATACCAATATGGTTGATGTGGGCCATGTCAGTAAGCAGGAATATACTTTAACCATTCTACCTAACCAAGTCGCTCATGCGTAAAATGTAGGTCACAGACAGCATCCGAAGCATGGATTGTTGTTGCCATCCCGAAATGCATTATATATACCAATATGGTTGATGTGGGACATGTCAGAAAGCGGGGATAGACTTTAACCATTTTATCTAACCAAGTCGCTCATGCGTAAAATGAGGGTCACGGACAGCATCCGAAGCATGCATTGTTGTTGTAATCCCAAAATGCATCATACATTCCAATATGGTTGATGTGGGCCATGTTAGTTTGCGGGAATGGACTTTAACCATTCTACCATGTGTAAAATGTAAATCAGAGACAGCATCTGAAGCATACATTCCAGTCGTCATCCCAAAATACATCAGGCATACGAATATGGTTGATGTAGGGCATGTCAGTAAGCTGGAATGGACCATAACCATTCTTCCTCGCTGGACGCGGACGCCGACTCCGACGTTAGGGTATAACATAAGCCCCCCCTCCCCACTTCGTGATATGAGCTACAATGTAACAAGTGTATAGATCAATGGAAACAAACCACGTCCAAAACCCGAATATCAAGAAACTAAATTTTTGTAAGATGACAAGGACAAGCCACTGACCTACATATTCCTGACTTGGGACAGGCTAAAAAATTGCGGTGGGGTTAATATGAAAAAGAAAGGAAATGGGGTAAATGTCAAGGAGACAGCATCCCATATCCAGGTTAAAACGACCCAAAACAAAGCATCTAGGGGTCACCGTACGGTCTTCAACACAGTGAAGAACCTAACACCATATAGCAAGCCCTAAATGGCCCCAAAAGGGTAAAAAAGTGGATAAATCAATGGAAACAAACCACATCCAATAACCCAAATATCAAGAAACTAAAATTTTATAAGAAGACACGGACAAGTCAATCACCAACATATTCCTGACTTGGGACAGGCGCAAAAATTGCAGTGGGGTTAAACTCGTTTTCTTGGATCCAAACCCTCCCCTATGTGTGGTGAATTGCTAAAAAATAAATACACAAAAAGACTCACAGTAAAATCAAACTAGAAACAAAAGTCTAAATTATCAAAACGAGTACCCTTTTTTGTCGAAATATGGAACGTTTAATGTAGTAGTGATGATTTCAATTTTGAAAGCAAGGTAAATATTCTCTGGGTAATATGCAGATAAATGTTCTCTATCATTACTCAAGATTTGCTCGGATAAATGGGATTCCAGTCACTTATTTAGATTGATCAAGCAAGATTAACAACGATTTACAACTATCAAGTGATATAACAGCAGATAGCTGAACGGTTTAAAAATGCCTTCGCCTTTCAGAGGAGGGTACAAACGAAATCGTGCAGGAATATGTGGTTACGATCTAGGTGTGTATGAAGGCATTGTTGTGTGTATGAAGACATTCCCTCTCATTTGGACTCGAGCCGAAAGATATGAAAAAAAATATCATAACGCCAGGCACTTTTATATCGTTTTCGCATACATTAAAATAGTTGGTAAGAAAAGGGACATTTATCAGACATATTACTGGAATCACATTCACTGAATGGAGTAATGAAAGGTAGACACTAAAGTAGGAATATCCATTGCCACAAAATGGTACTCGAAGCTTTAAAGAGAATGTCATGTGATGAATATAGATCAATGAGGAATGAAGATTATCCAATGACATAATTCCGTTTGTTGATGTAAATTCTAGAAAAACTCTTGACGAAGAACTTCAGGATGAAAAGATCTCATCTTTCGTTGCTCTTTATTTGGTTTACGAAAATAAGAATAAAATTTTACCTTTGGAAAGATTGCACAGTTTTGGGTGCCTTGTATCGACCACAAATGGTTAATTCAACAACAAATTAAAGAAGTCAAAACCAAAAACTACTTACTCTATGCAAGGTCTAATTTTCTACTGGCTGATACGTTTTTCAGAATTACTTGTCAAAATATCGCTCTTCATTTAACCTTTTTTCCAGTATTTATAGCAAATTACAAATTACCAAAGTAACTGTTATGAACTATATTTTAAGCGATGTATTTTACATGAGTTTTAAAATAATTTTGACAGTGTTGAACTCGAGAACTTTAGAGACATTTTAGTAGTTTTAATTATGTATATTGTAAATAGTGTTCTATACCCAGGGGGTACTCTCAATTATCATCTGTACCTTGGCTGGTCACCGGAAAAAAATTTTAACCCAAAAAAATAGTACTTTTTTCCAACTATCCCAAAAAAATAATTCTTTTTCAAATCACCCCCAAAAAATAGTTGCTTAAATAAGTGCCCCCAAAAAATATGTTAGAAAAATAACCCCTAAAAAAATATACCTGTTGCATTTTTACATAAAAAAGAAAAGTGAAATTACATTGACAAAATTTAAAAGTGTCCTCAGTTTAACATCTTATGAAATTAATTACTAGATCAATGTTATCGGTGTAGTGCTGACAAATTAATTACTTTATCGTTTGAGTAAACCTCATGTGTTTATCCATGGTATATTTCTTGATTTTCTATGCAAACAAAACACCCAAAAATATGACATATTTGTCTACCCCCAAAAATATCTTACAATTATTTATACCCCCCAAAAATAGCTAATAATTTTCCTAACCCCCCAAAAATAGCTTGGAATCTCTTGAACCCCAAAAAATAGCAAAATTTCGGAAATTTACACCCAAAAAAATAGTACCAGCCTAGGTACGGGAAAAAATTTGCAGTACCTCCACAGGGCTCTATACTTATGTGGACACATCTACTGTTACCCGACAGTAGATGCCCCCGTTGTAAAGGGGTAGTATCCAAATAAATAAATATATATATATATACTGTATATTTAATTTCTACATATGCGCATTTCGACAACTTATGTCTCTCCAGTGCAGATAAAATCTAAACATATAGAAATCCATATACAGAAACATGTGTAAAATCTCATAGAGAACAAATTACCAATAGAATCTAGATGAAATAAAAGGGACAACAGGAAACACCTTCAATGGCTGAAAATTATAATTACATGCCACAATATGCTAGAGAACTACACAGGACAAACACAAATTAGACAAGCGTAGACAACGATAGGAACTCGGAACAGCCGAACTTGGTATCGGCACTAGCAAAAGCTAGCGGTAGGGTTAAACCGGTTTATGGGTACCTAAACCTCCCCTTTATCTGTCCCGTTTCCCTATAGTTTAGTAAACATACGAATAAAGACTACTAACTTCATGACCACAATCTTGAAAGGAGAGAATATGGCAATACATAAAACACTGTCGCACTACGGAAGAAAAATCAAACTCAAAACTTCCCGCAGGATTTGGTCAAGAATCATCATATATTTCAGTAGACATCGGCAGTATCATGATGCATGTTGAAATGTCCATCCATGAACTACAGATTTAGCGGCGAGCACTCTCCATCTTTCTTTATTACGTTTTGTCTTATTCTTTCCTTCTCAAAATTGTGGTCTTGGAGTTAGTAGTCTACCTCTGTTGGGTTTTATTTGTATGTTTATTTATACTATAGGGAAACGGGATAAAGAAGGGGAGGTTTGGGTACCCATAAACCGGTTTAAACCAACCGCTAGCTCTTGCTGGTGTCGGTACCAGATCCGGCTATCCCGGGTTCCTTTCGTTGTCCATGTTTCTCTGTCATTTTATTGTTTTTCTTGTGTGGTTCCCTGGTGTATTGTGGCGTGTGATTGAGGTTTTCGGCCATTGTAAGTGTTTCCTGTTATCTTTTCTACATTAATTGTTAAATAGAAGTGCAGCAAGATCCTTCATACCAGAGAACAGATGCCCAGTGGATAGGACGATAGAAGAAACTTTCACGAGACATTACAAATCGCAAGGAGGCACAGGAGGTAGCAGCGCAGGCTTAATCGGTTTATTGGGATAAGAGGTGGATTCGCACAGCACATGAAAGGGTGCAGTTTGTATGCGTTACTTAGAATTAGCAGGTATTTTGACGTTTGGACGTTAACTCTTTTGTTGTCCATTAGTTTTTTTTTGTACTATATTTAGTAATCACTTGTACAATATATATTTTAAATACTACCTGTTGTCCACTTCCACCCTTTATGATCTCTGTTATTGAGACCAATCCACACGCCATTTTTTCTCCATTGAAGAATGTTGTTCACAATTGTCTTCAAAAAAGTCATGGTAGTCATGTCTGTTATACTGACCATATCTGCTCCCAATTTCCTACAACTTTTTTCAGCCTCAACCCACTTCAATTCATGGTTCATGAAGGCGTAACAAATACCATTATGTTTATAAACACTACCGCGACTATTAATTAAGTCAGAAATAGGTTGGCAACTGTTCGCACACACTGAAATCACAGTAAAAACAATAAAATGTATCATTCTTCTTACTTACTGAAGTAATCAATGGGATTCTGTATCCTACCTAATGAATACCATTAGTATATGTTAATGATGTCCCCACAACCTTACAGACAACTCGTAGACATGTATTGGGACTTCCTTCAACTGTTGTATGGAGTCACTCGGGGTCCAAGGGGCCCTCGAAGTGAATACCTTCTTTTTTTCAGCGGGGCAGGACATGCTAACCCTTCCGAAGCACTAGATGTCACTCCCGGTTTTATGGGCGTTCACACTGTGAGTGCTTTGGTTTTAAATGTCGACTGTTTATTTCTGTGCCTTGTGGCTGTCTCACGTCCTTGTTTTCTCTTTGTTTTTCTCTGTTTTCGTTTTTGCCATGTCTTTGGACTTCGATTTTTGTGGTCATCGCTTCTCTTGTTCCTCCGCTATTCTATTGCCATTGTTTCAAAAGTTGAAATGAAAGGTATTAGTTTATTACGATCGCATGTTATCATGTGTGTAAACATTACGATCGCATGTTATATACAGATCGGGACAATGTTTCGATAAGACAACGTTGAGAACTTTCGGAATAAACAGCGAATAAATATGGAGTAAATGCATTGTAGACAAAGTGTCTAAAATTGATGGTAGAATCAAGCAACGAAACCACATGTTTATTTTTATACTTGTGATACTACTAGGTACCTAAATTACATAAATGCCCTTAAAAAAGAGATACATTGCTGGGTCTGTCAAATGCACAACAAATCCACCTTTTAAGCTCCTAACTTCATTACTAATTGAAGTCAAAGATGGCCTAAAGATATATAGTGATAAGGCATACTCCACAAGTGGAGTGAATTAGATGTGGATTCTCAAAAACTTAAATGACTTATTAGAATATTTATCGTCAGCTTAAGTTTTGATTTTTCTACTCCCATATGATAAGCTGAAGTCAATAGTCCGGTATTTAGTACAGCAGTCGTTCTGTACTAAAAAGGATGAAAAAAGTTATTCATATTTAGTGATAGGTAAAGATGGGGTCTAATCATCACACTGATTCACACAAAAAGTATACAGAGGAGGATGTCATTGCAATGCTGGAATTCTTGATGGATAATTGTGGAATTTGACGGACAAGTTTTCCAACAGACAATACAGTAGGGAGACTAGAATAAGAATAAGATACTTATGGAAGACTAATTGTGCGAAACTTTTAGCAGATTTGTTTCTTTATTCGTATGAAGCCAGGTTCATACAAGGGCTGGCTCAGAAAAAAGACAATAAGCTAGCCAAGTCCTTTAATTTCAGTTTCCGTTATAAAGATGTTCTTTCATTGAACAATCCTCAATTTAAGGATAACCTTCATCTTATATACCCAAATGGAGACCACTGATACACCATCATCAGCATCAAACCTGGACTTATAACTCTACATTGACAACTCTGGACGTCTGAAAACAAAACTTTACAAGCGTGATGATTTCGACTTTCCAATGGTGAACTTCCCGTTTTTGAGCAGTAATATTCCCATATCTCCTGCATATGGTATGTACATTCCACAACTCATTCGCTATTGCCGTGTCTGTAATCTGAACAGCGATTTTGTCAACAGACCGAAATTACTGTTTAAAAAAAAAACTTATACATCAAGGGTATGTTCAGTCACTGTTGCAATTGTCACCACAGAAGTTTTACGGTCGTCACCACGATTTGACAGACCGTTACAATATTTCTATTTCAAAAATGAGAATAAATATCTTTTGGTAGATCCAGAGTTTATTACCGGACTGACTAACACCGACTGCGACAAAACCGAACTTTTCACACTGCCAGTGTGGCGGGTGCCACGCGTGAAGCAGATCATGCTTACCTTCCAGAGCACCTGATGATATTCAGCTTTTTAGGGGGTTCATACTGCTAGTGCTTTAGTTATGAGGTGTTCTTGTTCTTTTTTGTTTTATTTGTTTTGTCTTTGTCATACTGTCTCAGTTCGTGTTGGCTATGAATTGCCGTGATTTTGGATTTATGATTTTAGAATTCCCCTTTCCTCATTCTTGCTTCGGTATTCATTTGCCCATGTATTTTAAAATTATGATTATAAATTATAGCAATTTATCTTCAAATACAAAATAAGTAGAACTAGAGGATGACATGCCCCCGCGCGAGGTTGAATCAAATTGGGATTTTTTAGTAATATTTGTGTCTGTAAGACACATATGATACCCCCGCTAAACACGTTATTCTAGGTTGCACAGATTAACTTATGTACCCTCTATTACTAAATCACCAAAAAAAAAGTTGAACAATGCATATTTTTGAAAAAAAAATGAACCGAAATCAAAATACATACCACATACACATCTTCAATATAGGTACAAATGAACTGCAAAATAAAAGCTTACTAGCATAAAAAATTTAGGAGGAGTTGTGCGGACAATCTGTGTACCCTCTATTAATAATTCACCCAATACATGACTAAGTTCAACAATGTGTATTTTTTCCAAAAATGCATCATAATCAAAATCCTTCCCACATGCACATCTTAAATCTAAGTACAAATTATCTGCACTTCCTAGCATCAAAACTGTAGGAGGAGTTGAGTGGACAAACTATGTACCCCCTATTACTAAATCACCAAAAAATGACTAAGTTCAACAATGTATAATTTTGACAAAAATTAACCAAAATCAAAATCCTAACCACATGCACATTTTCAATATAGGTACAAAAGATCTGCAAAATAAAAACCTTCTAGCATCAAAACTGAAGAGGAGTTGCGCGGACAAACTATGTACCCTCTATATAAATCAGCAAAGATGACTAAGTTCAACAGTGTATATTTTTGACAATAATGCACCAAAATCAAAATCCTTATCACATGCACATCTTCAATATATGTACAAATCATCAGGAAAATAAAAAACTTTCTAGGATAAAAACTGTAGGAGGAGTTGCACGGACAAACCATGTACCCTCTCGGACGGACGGACGGAAGACGGACGGACGGATGGACAGTGGTAAAACAATATGCCCCCCGACATATCGTCGCGGGAGTATAAAAATGACATTATGGTTTTTATTGTTATTATTATTATTATTATTATTATTAACATAGGTACCGTGCAGATAGTATAGTTGTATATATAATACAGTCATACCTAAGTTACAGGAAATACTAACTAGCCACAAACTTGTAACAAATGATAGGGCATTCTTTGTCATGGTTATGGTCAAGTTTCTACAACATAAAAGATTAAAATAACGGGTCAGTAATTACAAGTCTAAATGAGTTTATTTGACACTTAATGATTCATATCAAGGTTTACAATTCCAAGAAAGGAAAAAATTCACACTTTAAAACTTGAATGATAGAGATAGAACAAACTGAAGTAAAATCAGATTTAGCTTTGCTACATTTTACATATATTATCACCTGGCGTCCAGTACTCCGGTAATGTGCAAAACCATAATATCTCATGTGTACACTTTGTTCAATTACTATTATCAAAATTCTGTAAATTCTAAAACCGAAGATTTAACTCCCTCCATCGTAGTTTTGTCCTTAGCTATATTTGATATAACTGATTATTCAGATTTCGTTTGGTTTTATACATTTTAATTATGGATTTCCTTTGTTTGGGTTCTAGTGTTGCTGATGAGGAATCAATTTCCGAAATGGCCATACAGCTCATTAAAATTATTGCAGTTGGAGTTAACATATGTGTTATGGTCTCATGTTCATCTACTACATATCCTTTCATAAAAAACCAAAATTAACTTAGAACTCAGTATTTCGGTAATGAAATGGTCATATGCAGAACCAAAATTAACTTAGAACTCAGTATTTTGTGATTCTGTAACGATGACTTGGGTTAAATATTAATAATTCTAGTGGAACAGAAAATTTGATTGGTGAAAACTGACAGTCAATTGCCCAATGCACAAGCATGGGACAAAGTAGGTACCCTGTCAATTCTGTTACCTCGTACACTTACAGATTGTTTATACAAACAACACACGGATTTTTTTAAGCTGTTGACTATTAGTAAAAATGTCAGAATTTGAAATGGAAATAAATAATTATATGACAAAATTCAAATGTCAAAAGTATAGAATTACTTATATTATACTTACCAATAACTGTGTGTAAAATTTTACAATTAGGCAACCTGTGGGATGACGGGATGCATCTGAAGGGTCGGAAGGATGCGTGCTATCATCTGACGTGACAGATTTTATATAATGATCCATATACATACGGGAGGAAAACAGTACTTATTTATCCTACTAAAAATTCAAATTATCAGATTTAAGTAACATATCACAAGTCAAAAATCTAACAAATATTACAAAATATATAAAGAAAATCAACCCTTTGTATCTCACAGCTCCAAATTAGATATTATTTTGGTTTTCGGGGGGAAAAATGATCTACTGAATTACTCCTATTCCCCGTTTGTTTATGCAAACAATATTTGATAATGTGTTAACAGTATTCCCGACATCTCCTAAATTGTGTTTCAAGTATATCCTTGTAACTTGAGATATAAATAACTACAGACAAATATTAGATCTGCCAAAACAACGGCAGTAGAATACAGAGGGAACAAAGCACACCAAGTCCAGAGACAAGGCAAAGACAAGAACACCAGAAGACAGAAGACCAAAGACATCATACATCGACAAAACACACTAACACCAACACAACACTAAAAACTAAAGCCCTAACAGTGCGAACTCAAAAAAACAGAGTGACATCAGGTGCACCGGATGGGTAAGCTTGTCCTGCCCTGAATACAGCACCCATCACACAATCAGTGAGGCATTTATGGGTTTAAAAGATTTGTTTGGTAGCTGATGGTTTAATGTCAACCTCTAACCCGCAGAAAAAAATAATAAAAATCCAAATATTAATCTACAAAACTTATTTCTAAGCTGTTAACCTCCATTTTGGCTGCTGTGAAAGATGTCTTTCAAAAAATTGTGATACTAGCTTTTCGAGAAGCGGTGTAAATGAAATATGGATAATGAAAAACTCTGAAGATCTATTAATAAAACTTCATATTGACTGGGCGGAGTTTGCCTTAAACTTTGAACTGGTGTAAATCTACTTTTTCAGTGCCAACATTAGGTGTTAAAAGATTACAATCAAATTAATCATTAATGATCATGTAGTCATTTGTATAGTGAACACTTTTCAAAAACAAATAGTTTGTAATTTGTATGCCCCAAGATAAAAGTAGGAACATTCACCAATCAAACAATTATTGATCTATTAAAAAGATCACCCCTCATTTGGTCTATTGTACCTATTGCTGTTTTGGAATGATCAAATCCTGAATGACAAGTAACTCCGCCCAGTCAACCTAAACCTGACATCTTCAGCTCTTAATTATAATCACATTGACATAACACTATTAAAACTGACATGATTATAGGTAGAGAACAAGCATACAGTTTAAAATACGACTCTGAATTGGAGAAAAAATATTCAGAGGAAGAGGCGATTAAAATTTTAAGAGTCTGAGAAATTGTTTTTAACAGACCATCGAAATTCAAATGTGCACCTCTTTTAGCCTATCTGTTTCATCATCCTTTTGAGACTGAATTCATCGAACGGCTTCTTTAAAAAGTTAAAAATACATTACTAGCCCCATCCTTTTCAGCTTCCGATATATTGATAATATTAATACACAGAGCAGGATATGCTAACCGTCCCGGGGCACCTGATGTCACTCTTGTTTATTGAGAGTTCACACTGTTAGTGCTTTACTTTTTGTGTTGTATATATGTAATGTTCGTGTGTTTTGTGGGCATGCGGTGTCTTTGGTCTTCCGTCTTTTGGTGTTCTTGCTTTTGCCTTGTCTCTGGACTTTGATTTGTGTAATCTTGTGCTTTGTTCCTTCGGTATTCTACTGCCGTTATTTTGTTACTAAACAACCCTCGTTTTAGTGATTTTTTGCANATTGACTGGGCGGAGTTTGCCTTAAACTTTGAACTGGTGTAAATCTACTTTTTCAGTGTAGTGCCAACATTAGGTGTTAAAAGATTTCAATCAAATTAATCATTAATGATCATGTAGTCATTTGTATAGTTAACACTTTTCAAAAACAAATAGTTTGTAATTTGTATGCCCCAAGATAAAAGTAGGAACATTCACCAATCAAACAATTATTGATCTATTAAAAAGATCACCCCTCATTTGGTCTATTGTACCTATTGCTGTTTTGGAATGATCAAATCCTGAATGACAAGTAACTCCGCCCAGTCAACCTAAACCTGACATCTTCAGCTCTTAATTATAATCACATTCACATACATTCTGAAATCCGGTGGTATTTAAACAATAGAATATGAACTCTCCTTTAGAAAAGATAAAAATGTCGATTTCAATGTATAACTGGTTGTTAAGACCTGATAAAAGTTACTTATAACAAGAAAATTTATACTCTGTTATGTTTATGTGATGTATCTTGATGTTGACAAATGACATTTAAAAAAAAATTGATATTTCTTACATATATTTAATGAAAAATGAGATTTCCCGGAATATACCTGATTCCAAAGTGTTTTGGATCTAGCCATTTCTTTACAACGGAAATTTTTAGGAAAACATATACTTTGCAGTTAAATATTTATCGATTCGTGTGCAAATTTTGGACTCGGTACATGCAGTGGTTCCGACGAAATAATCTATATAAAACGACCATTTCTACCTGGTAACCGTCTTATTTACATTTTTACTCACTAAGCACGTGGGGTCTTTGAATGGGCTTTAACTGAAGGCACGCCCTTTTCCTTGATTGAACCAATGAAATCTTGTTTTGATGATTACCCTTTCCGATTTTGGGTATAAAAGGAAAATGGGGTTGTTTCAAGACGATATAATTTTTTTTGCTTAGTTACATAGAATGCGTTTTGGATCTCCGTGTTTCTTATACAAGAATCGTCACTTAATTGACCTATAAGTAAAGTATGTTAGAAAATCTATCTTTACATATAATTTTGTCTGGGTACATGCATTTTAACACTCTATAGCAATAGATTTTGACCAGTCTTTCCGTTGAATATTTTCATCACGACAGTAAATTATGGAAGGAATTCGCATATTACCTCTTCTTGGAGGCAAGTTTAATCTCTTTTAAACTACAGAGTAAAGATCTGGGAATTGAATAACGTTTTCACCAAATATTGTATTTGTTTATTTCTTTTGAAATCTTGACATTTTGTCGATTGTTTATTTTCGTCGCCATGCTGTTAATTTGTTCTGAAATAGTTTTGAACACAGAAGAGCTTTTCTAGAAGGGAGATAATTTTATACCACTAGATTTCCCGCTGCATAACACTATTAAAACTGACATGATTATAGGTAGAGAACAAGCATACAGTTTAAAATACGACTCTGAATTGGAGAAAAAATATTCAAAAGAAGAGGCGATTAAAATTTTAAGAGTTTCTGATCGACAATATATGTGTTCAGTTCTGAGAAATTGTTTTTAACAGACCATCGAAATTCAAATGTGCACCTCTTTTAGCCTATCTGTTTCATCATCCTTTTGAGACTGAATCTTTAAAAAATTAAAAATACATTACTAGCCCCTTCCTTTTCAGCTTCCGATATATTGATAATATTAATACACAGAGCAGGACATGCTAACCGTCCCGGGGCACCTGATGTCACTCTTGTTTATTGAGAGTTCACACTGTTAGTGCTTTAGTTTTTGTGTTGTATATATGTAATGTTCGTGTGTTTTGTGGGCATGCGGTGTCTTTGGTCTTCCGTCTTTTGGTGTTCTTGCTTTTGCCTTGTCTCTGGACTTTGATTTGTGTAATCTTGTGCTTTGTTCCTTCGGTATTCTACTGCCGTTATTTTGTTACTAAACAACNCAGTGCTTACCCTACCGGTGTACCTGATCTCACCCATGGTTTTAAGCAGACAGTGCTTACCCTACCGGTGTACCTGATCTCGCCCATGATTTTAAGCAGACGGTGCTGACCCTACCGGTGTTTCTGATCTCACCCATGGTTTTAACCAGACAGTGCGTACCTGATCTCTCCCATGGTCCTGTTGTTCACCTGTGTGTGTGTTGAGGTTTTTTTTTCGTGTTTTTGTGACGTCTGTGTTTCCGATGTTGCCATTGTCTTTGGGTTATTCTTTTTTACAATGACGGTTCGGTTCTAGGTTACTTTATCATTTCACGTAGAAACCCATGATATAAAAATAGCGCGCAGAAGAGCGGAATAAAATAGCAAATTTAATGTGGTTTACCCGTTTGTATCCACTGGGTACAATTAAAAATACAGAGAAGGTCTTTTTAACGACTTACATGTGGGACAAGTTTCACCATAGTCGTCAAACAGAATTTCATCTTAGAAAGAACAAAAATGGCTGCTTCCTTAGTATTACCGTAGTCGTGAAATAGAATCTCATCTTGGAAAGAGCAAACATTAGCTGCATCGATCCTAAGTATCACCAAAGTCGTCAAATAGAGTCTCATCTTAGAAAGAACAAAACTTCTTTGCTTCTTAAGTATCACCAACGTCTTCAAATAGAATCTCATCTTACAAAGAACAAAAATGGCTGCTTCCTTAGCATCACCATAGTCGTCAAATAGAATATCTTCTTAGAATGGACATACATGCTTCCCGAGTATCATCACAGCTGTCAAATAGAATCTCTCCGTAACAGAGAATTAATTTTATCAGGGAATAGTTTGCCTGCGATATATTGATAGTCATAAACAAGTTGGCTGGACTGATGCAGGAGAAAATACTAAGTATACAACATAATTCCTTCTGCTATTAATAAAACATAAAATATTGTAACTGTTTCGGGAAATACAGACATAAAACGATTTTTCAGTAAATAAAACAGCCATTGTGATATGGAAGATGACAAAAAAAACTACGAATTTACTAATTATGTGCATTATCGATGTAGACATACCAAAACTAAGGTCCGTCTTGAACTTATTATGAGTTATAAGCAAAGCTCATTGTTGACGCCTGATGGTGACCAACAATAAAATCGTTCCATTGTTTTGTTTTACCATATATTTGTAAAGACATTGTCTCTGATGTGTATTATACTCCATATTCCTTTATTGCTTATGTCAAAGTCGTAAAATTCTTCGATGTCTGTTTAATAAGAAACCGAAACAATTATGTGAAGATTTAATGTTACAATTGGAATTCCGCCTGTTCTAGTTGGAAAGCACGTCCGTTAGATTCAATGTACATTGTATATTAAATAAAATTGTTTCCCGTTTATTACGCATCTTTATCTTAAATTTCGAGGTTTACCGAGAACTTAAAAATGTGAAAATTTTACTATCTGGAAAACAAAGATTGTTCCTATTTAAGTGATCTACATAGTCTCTTTTCTCAAAATAATCCGCAATTTTGTTGTTAACATCGTTGCTATGTGCATGATTGTGCCATTCATGAAAAGATATTTTAAACAAATATTTTATATCATGTGCATGTATATATTGAGTGATTTTGGTAATAACAATTCAAAAACCTATTTGCCAAACAATTGATTCAGGTTTATAATTTCATCAAGATTCGGTTGCACTATTTCTAGAAATTGACACGAGACATTTACATTATTGACCATTAGCAATAAAAATCAATCCACGCTTTCCTATTGTGCCAAGGAACATTGTGTTAAAATTTAGTAAAGATTGATTAACTGGAACTTAAGTAATTGACCAAAAACAGAAGTGTCTACAGACGACGACAACACCATACCATTATACGACCTCAAAATTATTGCAGTCGTATAAAAAGTATGGTTGCTAGGTAGAATTTTAAAAAATAACTGGTCTAAGAGAGTTCCAGGAAATTTACCAAAAATTTGAATCAAAATTTTTTGCAATTTTATTTCAAATTCACTCGAAAACCATGGTTGCTAGGAAGAATTTCAAAAAATTGCATGTGTTGGACAGTTTCGGGATATTTACCCATGTTGGAACCCTGTTTTTCTATTTCTTACGCATTCAAAATTATGCTTGGCAACAAAGAATTGTCCTTTTTTATTCTTCATTATATGCTAAAATTTCAAAAATTATCGGTCTTCGATATTTTTAGGAAATTTACCGAAGTTGGAACCAGAATGAAAATTCCAACAACTTTTTACATATCTGCACACTGCATGCAGCAATGTCCAATTTTAATGAAATTCTGTTAAGACACAAACACTTAATACTTTCGTCTGTGGATTAACACTGAAAATTTAAGCAAAAACCTAAGTTCAAATACGCAAAAATATGGACACCCCCCGAAAAAAAATCCAATTTTTTTCAGCTGGAAATAATTTTCAGACCATCATCTAGCATCTGACCACTTTTCAATAAATTCAAATAAGATATATTAACTTTATTCAACTTCTAATAAAAATTTAATCTGTGGGTTAAAATTCATTTTGTTTTGCCAAAAAACAACTAAGTCCAAATAAAGAAAAATACGGAAAAAAGATAAATTTCAAAATTTTCATCTGGAGGTAATTTTCTGAACATTTTCTAGCTTCTGACTATTTTTTTTTATGATATTACAATAAGATTTTTAAAATAACTTTATTCACCATCTAAAAAACTTTTAATTTGTGGGTTAATATTTCAAAACTAGAGGCTCACATGAGCCTGTATCGCTCACCTGGTGACTGGTTTTATTCATTGTCACCAATAGACCACCCATTCATACTATAAATCAGTTCGCCAGATGTTACATTTTCATTCTTGGATGAGGTACAACTAAAAATCAGAAACTTTGGAAGGGATCACCCAAAGACAATTGTAACCAAGTTTGGTTCCAATTGGCTCAGTAGGTTCAGAGGAGAAGACATTTGAATGCATTTCCCGTAGAGTCCCTATGTTAAACTATGTTCCATGCTGGCGGCCATCTGAACGTAAAATCACAAACTTTAAAGGGGAACACCCAAGGACTATTGTGACCAAGTTTGGTTCAATTTGGCTTGGTAGTTTCAGAGGAGAAGATCTTTGGATGCATTTCCCATAGGTTCCCTGTGTTAAACTATGTTCCCTGCTGGCGGCCATCTTGAATGAGGTATGAACATAAAATCACAAACTTTAAAGGAAAACATCTAAAAACTATTGTAACCAAGTTTGGTTCTAATTGGCTGAGTGGGTTCAGAGGAGAAGACATTTGAATGCATTTCCCATAGGGTCCCTATGTTAAACTGTGCTCCACGCTGGCAGCCATCTTGGATGAGGTACAAATGTAAAAATTACAAACTTTAATGGGGACCACCCAAGGACTACTGTGACAAAATTTGGTCCCCATTGGCTCAGTGGTTTCAGAGGAGAAGATCTTTGAATGCATTTCCCATAGGGTCCTATGCTAAACTATCTTCCCCCGCTGGCGGCCATCTTGGATGAGATGCAAACCTGCTGGACATATGTAGAAATTTCAGTTCTGGAAAACCTCAACACTTTTGCAATTCACATTTAACCTTTATTTCAAACAGTTTTTAAAATAAAAGTTAAAACGTTAAAAAATGTTAAAATTCAAAGAAAAAGCGGCAATAACTCCTATGTGGGTTGTCAGATTTTCTTCAAAATTGCAGGACACGTAGATCTTACTATGCTGACCATATTTGTTATACAAACTTCACTTTTATCTTCTACCATTTTCAATATATAAGACTAAAAGTAATGAAAAACTGAAAATTTTACGGAAAAGGGGCAATATTACTCCAGACGG
>MJUU01012641.1:37426-54069 GCA_002080025.1 Modiolus philippinarum | reverse complement strand
CTTGATATAAAAGTCACCAGACATTTGTGAAAACTAAACTCGGCCTTGATATAAGAGTAACCAGACATTTGTGAAAACTAAACTCGGCCTTGATATAAGAGTAACCAGAAATTTGTGAAAACTAAACTCGACCTTGATATAAAAGTCACCAGACATTTGTGAAAACTAAACTCGGCCTTGATATAAGAGTCACCAGACATTTGTTTGGATCCAAGAAACGAGTTTAACCCCACCGCAATTTATTGCGCCTGTCCCAAGTCAGGAATATGTGACTGGCTTGTCCGTGTCTTCTTATGAAATTTTAGTTTCTTGATATTTGGGTTATTGGATGTGGTTTGTTTCTTTTGATTTATTCATTTTTTACCCTTTTTGGGGCCATTTAGGGCTTGCTATATGGTGTGAGGTTCCTCACTGTGTTGAAGACCGTACGGTGTCCCCTAGATGCTTTGTTTTGGGTCGTTTTAACCTGGATATGGGATGTTGTCTCCTTGACATTTACCCCATTTCTTTTCTTTTTCATATTTGTGAAAACTAGGCTCGGCCTTGATATAAAAGTCACCAGACATTTGTGAAAACTGAACTCGGCCTTGATATAAAAGTCAATAGCCATTATTAAAAAAAGAGAACTGCCTAGAAAAACAGTCTAATAATAGTGTGGAAACAAGAAAGAATTAGATCAAAAACACAATGAATGGATTCCGTTCAAACAGTCCTATTGGCCATCTCACTACAAGGTGTAAGCAAAGCTCATTGCTGAAGGCTTCATGACTTCTTCAAGAAGAAGAAGAACAACAATAGCATTGTTGCATTGCTTGGTTATGCCATGTATTTGTAGAGACTTTGTCCCATGTACATTTACTCCATATCATTTCATTGTTAACGGCAATATGTTCTGAAGCATTTCTGAAGGATATGTTTGCTAGCGCCTGGGGTTAATAATAACATGAAAAAGGGGAAAATATGAATCAATAAAAACAGCAATAAAATGAAAAAGAGGGAAATACAAATTAAGAAAAACAATAATAGCATGAAATAAAGGGCTACGCCGAGCGCAGCATGATACTACAGCAGCATGTCGAACACTGAAATTTCAACAACTGTAATTCAAAATGAATGAGGACACAGTAAAGAGCTTGACACAGTAATAAATGGACACAATAAAGAGCTTGACTCGGTAATTAGCTGCACACAAACCAAGGAAAAATTAAAATTAGTCCTTATGATTCCTTATATACATGTACATTGGAAATGGTAAGAGGCATGTCAAATTATTCACCATACTACTTTAACTATACGAGAAAAGGAATCTGAAGAAAGGAACCCCATTAAAATCCAATAAAAAAATAAAAGATTTTACAAATTTTGAAAATTGCAATTTCAGCCCCTTTGACCCTAACAGCTTTGAAACGGCAAGAGCTATGCAAAATCTTTTGACATATACTACCAAAAGCTTACAACAAGAGGACTCCAAAACAAAACCAGAGGATGACATGACCCCGCGCAAGGTTGAATCAAATTGGGATTTTTTAGTAATATTTGTATCTGTAAGACACATATGATACCCCCGCTAAACACATGCATAGAATAACTATGTACCCTCTATTACTAAATCACCAAAAAATTAAAATTTGAACAATGTATATTTTTGAACAAAAAAATGAACCGAAATCAAAATAAATTCCACATGCACATCTTCAACATAGGTACAAATGAACTGCAAAATAAAAGCTTCCTAGCATCAAAACTCTAGGAAGAGTTGTGCGGACAATCTGTGTACCCTCTATTAATAATTCACCCAATAAATTACTAAGTTATTGTCCATTTGATTTCTATAAATCTCCAGAAAAAAATTCTTAAAATTTTATTTCAAAAAAATTTTCCAATTTTTCTTTCAAAATATATTTATGTTAAATATACGAACTCTGACAGCAAATTTTATAATTTTTTATCCGTAATTAAAAAAGTTACCCATAAGGTGTCTATGTTAATTTTAGTTTCCAAAGCTAACACAAACTGGTTGGGTGAGTTCGATTGATGTAACTTACTTCCTCTGTAAACAAAAACAGACAAACATGTGGTTTGATGTAAACATTAACAAACCATGTGACATGATAATTTACATGTCAATTAGAATTAAACTGGTCAATCCAGTTATGTTTATCAATACTGAGAAGTAATGGGGAAACCTTCAATGTTGTTTATTTCTTATGAAATGCAATGTCTTAAATTAATCTATCAGTACTTTTTCTGCATTACAATATAAAAAATAGTAAAATTATACCAGTGAAAAAAAAATAAAAGATAAAAAAACGACCAAAAAAACAATAACAAAACAAAGAAAAAATCCAGAGAGACTTGAAGCCTTCGTGAAACGGGGTGAATTAAAACAAACCTCTAGACTTATATCACTTGTACAAAAAAGTGTTGAATATTTATCTGTTAGGTAAACTAATTTTTTTAAAAATATTTCAATATATTTACAGTTTGTTTTATTTCTTTGTTTTGCAATTGCAAAGAAAAGAAGTCATATCAATGGTATAAACATGTACCATGCTCAAAAGTACATATACAGACAGTATGGTACAATGTATGTTCAACCATTGTTATTCAAATTTATGTCCAGTGTCAACCTTGTCTGACTAGATTTCACCTATCTAACATGTAAATTATTTGGTCACATGGTTAAGTGGTATTTACATTAAAGCACATGTTTGTCTGTTTTTGTTTACAGAGGAAGTAAGTTACATCAATCGAACCCACCCCTCCAATATTTTTAGCTTAAAAAGATAAAATTAACATAGACACCCAATGGATAACTTTTTTAATTACAGATAAAAAATTATAAAATTCGCTGTCAGAGTTCGTATATATAATATAAACATATTTTGTAAGAAAAATTGGAAAAATTTTATGAAATGAAATTTTAAGAATTTTTTTCTGGAGATTTATAGAAATCAAATGGACAATAAATAATGTGTATTTTTCCAAAAATACTTCAAAATCAAAATCCTTCCCACATGCACATCTTCAATATAAGTACAAATTATCTGCAAAATAAAAACTTCCTAGTAAAAAAACTGTAGGAGGAGTTGCGTAGACAAACTATGTACCCCCTATTACCAAATCACCAAAATTTGACTAAGTTCAACAATGTATAATTTTGACAAAAAATAACCAAAATCAAAATCCTTACCACATGCATATCTTCAATATAGGTACAAAAGATCTGCATAATAAAAACTTCCTTGCATCAAAACTGTAGGAGGAGTTGCTCTGACAAACTGTGTACCCTCTATTACTAAATCACAAAAAATGACGAAGTTCAACACTGTATATTTTTGACAAAAATTAGCCAAAATCAAAATCCTCACCACATGCATATTTTCAATATAGGTACAAAAGATCTGCAAAATATAAACTTCCTAGCATCAAAACTGTAGGAGGAGTTGCGCGGACAAACTATGTACCCTATATGAAAAATCACCAAAAATGACCAAGTTCAACAATGTATATTTTTGACAAAAACGCACCAAAATCTAAATTCTTATCACATGCACATCTTCAATATATGCACATATGATCTGCAAAATAAAAACTTTCTAGCATAAAACTGTAGGAGGAGTATCCCATGTACCCCCTCGGACGGACGGATGGACGGAAGACGGACGAACGGACAGACGGATGGACGGACAGACGGACAGACAGGGGTAAAACAATATGCCCCCGACTTATCGTCATCATCCAAGTTTTCCCCATGTGTTTATATTCCAAATTTGAATAAAATTTTGCTACTCTGCTTGTGTCTGTAAGACACATATGATACCCCGCAGTTGAATAGAAAACATGGACATCCAATTTCTAAGCACTTGATATAACTGCGACTTTAATAGTATGGGAGGTGTTGTCCGTAACAACAGTTCCAGAACACACATTTTGATAAAATGGCAAAGTTCAACTATCCCTCAAAAATCACAAATTTTGGCCAAAATCTTTGACATGACAATATGCACATTTCTATCCATGCATAATCACTGTGCAAAGTAAAATAAATGTAGCATTTATATTGTGGGAGGAGTTATCCCAAATAACAGGCCCAGAACACACATTCGATAAAATGACCAAATTCAACTACCCTTCAAAATCACAATTTTTGGCCTAAATCTAAACCATGATAATATGCAGATCTTCAATCCACGCCTAATCATTTTTCAATGTAAAATAAATGTATATTTGTAACTTTAATATTGTGGGAGGAGTTATCCAGAATAACAGGTCCAGAACAAACATTTCGATAAAATGGCCATGTTCAACTACCCATCAAAATCACAAATTTTGGCAAAAATCTAAACCATGACAATATGCACATCTTCAATCCATGCCTTATGACTGTGCGATGTAAAATAAATGTAGCTTTAATATTGTGGGAGGAGTTTTCCGGAATAACAGGTCCAGAACACTGACATTTCGATAAAATGGCCAAGTTCAACTACCCCTCAAAATCACTAATTTTGGCCAAAATCAAAACAATGACAATATGCACATCTTCATTCCCTGCCTAATCACTGTGCAAGGTAAAATAAATATAGCATTTATATTGTGGGAGGAGTTGTCCGGAATAAGAATTCCAGAATACACATTTCAATAAAATGGCCAAATTCAACTACCCTTCAAAATCACAATTTTTGGCCAAAATCTAAACCATAACAATATGCATATCTTCAATCCATGCCTAATCACTGTGCAAAGTACAATAAATGAATCATTAATATTGTGGGAGGAGTTATCCAAAATAACAGGATATCAGAAATTGGAAGGACGAACAGACAGAATTACGGATGAACAGGGGTAAAACAATATGCCCCCAACTTGTCCTCGCTGGGGCATAAAAATCATATGAAATCTGATGAAAAACAAAGATTTCACTTGTTTCAAAAATTGCAATTTTGGCCCCTATGACCCCTTGTAGCTCGGAAACGGTAAAAGCTACGCAAAATCTGTTGCCATATTACTGACAGATTATATCAAGAGAAATCCAAAGAAGAAAACTCCCATCATAATCCGCTCAAGGACATATATTTAGATCTAAATATACGTCCTTGATCCGCTGAAAAAAAAAATTAGATAATCTGCAAATTTGCAATTTTGACCCCATTCGGCCCCTCATAGCTCGGAAAAAAAATAAGTGGTCAAAAATCTGATGGTGCAGCACTATGTTTATTTTCAAGAGGAACCCATAGAAAAAACTGCATCAAAATTGGACTAAAAATTAAATTTTTGAAAATGCCCCATTTTGGGCCACATTTATCTCGTGAACGGTACAGGCCACGTAAAATCAGTATAGGAAATTTAATTAGGAACACACAGAAAGAAACCCCATTAAAATCCAATGAATACTAAATATTCTACGGCCAAATATGTGAAAACACCCAATTTTTCCTTTTTTGGCCCCTTTTTCAAAACGGGAGGGGCCAAAAATGACCAAAACCCACACTAGCCTTCCTTTTATGCCAATGAACACTGTGTTAAAATGTCATAAGGATTGGTCATCTTGAACTTAAGTTATTGACCAAAAACAAAAGTGTCTACAGACGAGGACAGCACCATACCATTAAACGACCTCAAATTTTTTGTGGTCATATAAAAAGGAAAAATATGAATCAAGAAAAACAATAATAACATGAAAAAGGAGAAACTACAAATCAAGAAAACAATAATAGCATGAAAAAGGGGAAAATAAAAATCAAGAAATTTAATAATAGTATGAAAAAGGGGAAAATAAAACACAAGAAAAACCATAATAGCATGAAAAAGGGGAAAATACTAATAAAGAAATATAATAATAGTATGAAAAAGGGGAAAATAAAAATCAAGAAAAACCAAATCAAATAGCATGAAAAAAGGAAAATACAAATCAAGACAAACAATAATAGTATGAAAACAGGGGAAAATACAGAATGAAGAAAAACACCACAACATAAATTGTTTGATACTCTTTCCCAAAGTTCTGTCTTAAAGTTCTCATTAATGTTTTTTATAAAACCTACCCTCTTAGCTCAATATCATATATATTGTTAATAAGTTTAACCACAAATAAAATTTTTGGACCTGAATTTAACTTTTAATCACAAGGAATCTCAACTCAATTTATTACTCATCTTATCAAATATCAACTCAATATCTGAAACCATTTTCAAACAATCTGGACAACTTATTTCCCACAAAAATTAATTGATCTACAGGATACTCAAACTCTATCTGTAGGTAAACTCACATACCAATTATCAGATGTCTCAAGCCCTATTCCAGAAATTTTATGGCATTTGAGGATCCAAAGAGCAATGACTCCCACAAAAATGTTGAATCTATAGGAAACTGGAAACTCCATTTGGAACTCATCACGGTAAACTCGCATACCAAATATCAAAACAATATCTCAAAGGGTCTCCTAGAAAAGTCTGGATAACTGTAACAGAATGATGGAACAATGGCAGTAGAATACCGAAGGAACAAAGGAGTGAAATTTACAAAAATCAAAGTCCAAACACACGGCCAAAACGAGAACACAGAAAACAATGACATTAGACAAAAACTAGAGGCTCAGAGACTGAGCCTGTATCGCTCACCTGACAAAATGCTACTATGCCATGCATGATCAAAAATAATGTTTTATATACCAATGCGGTTTATTGTATAGAAATGTCATCCATTGGCACCTATTGAAATGAGTAATTTTTTTTGTAAAAGACCTTTGGCACATCATTCCTGTAAAGTTTGGTTGAATTTGCTTCAGTGGTTTCAGAGGAGAAGATGAAAATGTGATTTTCCCATAGCTTCCAATGTTAAACTACGTTCCATGCTGGCTGCCATGTTTTTATTGGATAAGAACAAAATGAGCATTCTTTGTCACCTTGAGAACATTGTTCCTGTAAAGTTTGGTTGAATTTGCTTCAGTGGTTTCAAAGAAGAAGATGAAAATGTGATTTTTTCCATAGGGTCCAATATTAAACTAAGTTCCGTGCTGGCGGCCATGTTTTTTATTGGATCGAAACAAAATGAGCAATCTTTGTCTAGGACCTTTAGTACATCATTTCTGTAAAGTTTGGTTGAATTTGTTTCAGTGGTTTCAGAGCAGAAGATGAAAATGTGATTTGTCCCATAGGGTCCAATGTTAAATCTAAGTTCCGCGCTGGTGGCCATGTTTTTTATCGGATCGGAACGAAATGAGCAACCTTTGTAAAGGACCTCCCATTCATCATTCCTGTAGAGTTTGGTTGAATTTGCTTCAGTGGTTTCAGAGGAGAAGATGAAAATGTGATTTTTCCATAGGGTCCCATGTTAAACTGTTACATGCTTGCTGCCATGTTTTTTATCAGATCGGAACGAAATTACCAATCTTTGTTATGGATCTTTAGTACATCATTCCTGTAAAGTTTAGTTGAAAATGTAATTTTTCCAATAGGGTCCACTGTTAAACCTAAGTTCTGCACTGGCGGCCATGTTTTTTATCGGATCAGAAAGAAATGAGCAATCTTTAGTAAGGACCTAAAGAACATCATTCCTGTAAAGTTTGATTGAATTTGCTTCAATGTTTCAGAGGAAAATATGAAAATGTGATTTTTCCCATAGGGTCCAATGTTCAACCCAAGTTCCGTGCTGGCGGCCATGTTTTTTATTGGATCGTAAAGAAATGAGCAATATTTGTGAAGGACCTTTAGTTCATCATTCCTGTAAAGTTTGGTTGAATTTGCTTCAGTGGTTTCAGAGAAGAAGATGAAAATGTGATTTTCCCATAGGGTCCAATGTTAACCTTTGTTCGGTGCCAGTGGCCATGTTTTTTATCGGATGGGAACAAAATAAGCAATCTTTGTTAAGGACCTTTAGTACATCATTCCTGTAAAGTTTGGTTGAATTTGTTTCAGTGGTTTCAGAGGAGAAGATGAAAATATGATTTTTCCCATAGGGTCCAATGTTAAACCTAAGTTCCCCACTGGAGGCCATGTTTTTTATCGGATCAGAAAAAAATGAGCAATCTTTGTAAAGGACCTTTAGTACATCATTCCTATAAAGTTTGGTTGAATTTGCTTCAGTTGTTTCAGAGGAGAAGAATTTGCTTCAGTGGTTTCAGAGGAGAAAATGAAAATATGATTTTTCCCATAGGGTCCAATGTTCAACCTAAGTTCCGCGCTGGCTGCCATGTTTTTTATCGGATTAGAATGAAATGAGCAATCTTTGTAAAGGACCTTCCATACATCATTCCTGTAAAGTTTGGTTGAATTTGCTTCAGTGGTTTCAGAGGAGAAGATGAAAATGACCCTTTGGGTCTGGTGAGCTAAAAAACAATGACGTTAGACAGATACAAAGCACAGAAACAGAAATTACAACGTTCAAAACAAAGGCACTCACAGTGTGAACTCCAGTGAAACTGAGAGTGACATCAGGTGCTCCAGAAGGGTAAGCATGTCCTGCTCTGTTAACAGCACCCGTCACACTGTGAGTGATTCAATCCGGGAAATTGTCAAAGTCAGTACTCAAATCCGGGAAGACATGAATCTAGCTGAAAATGTCCACTTTCATTTGGGATACGGGCACGTCATATCTTTCAATGATGTTATGGTGACCGCCATAGAATTTCTTGAGGGATGAAATTAACATAGGTTGAACAAATCCCTGACTAAGCAGCTTTTGGGACTGTACTTTTGCTCTGTTAAAAAAATCACTGTACAAGCTACACGCTCGACTGTAACAAATCAACTGTGAAATGTACACTCCATAGGCTGGAGAGGTAGGTATATTGCTGCTAAGAAAGGGAAAGTTCACAATTGGGAAATTAAAATCATCACGCTTGGCATATAGCTTAGATTTCAAACGTCCATTGGAATGACAGATAAGAGTAAACCTTAAATGGTTGCTTAGGAATGAGAGGACTTCTGTATTCAACATAAACAAACGTCCATTGGAATGACAGATAAGAGTAAACCTTAAATGGTTGCTTAGGAATGAGAGGACTTCTGTATTCAACATAAACAACAAACAATAAAGAACATGTTTTATTTACTATGTCTCATTTTTCTCTTCAGCTCTTTCTGCTTTAGCCTTTTCTTCTTCAAAAAGTTCATGAATATTAAAGTCCCAGTGTCTTAAAGCTGATACTTTTTTTGTCATCTTGCCTTGTTGAATTCTCTGTGCTTCTATATATGTCATCGGATGTATTGGTAATAAACCACTTAATCCTGGAAAATAAGAGGACAATCTTCATAATCTCTTTTTTGAATTTTATACAAAACATGTAAAAACATGTAAAAACATATGCTGAAATGAAATCACAAAACAGGTGTTTGTTCCAATGTAATTTGAGATGAGTGATGTCCGAGATATTTTGGTTTAGTGCCAACCTCATAATCATCTCCTCTTCATCTCTAGAGGAACATAAGACCACAACCTCATAATCATCTGTTAATTGTAAAGAGCAGACATGGATAAAACTTTTGCCTCAACATAGCAGTCAGAGTCATGTTAAATGGACATTAAGGAGCTACCTGTGTTTTGATCATTAGGCAGCACTTCTACTTACAACAGGCAAGTAGTTGGCCAATAAAAGCCTTATTGTAGAATCTTAAAGCACAAAAGAAATGATCCTAAATCTTCATTGTATATCCAACATATGACTTTTCAACAGCAAAGAAATACTGCTCTTATTCAAATATGATATGCAGGATATGCTTTCTGTGTTTAACAATCTGGGTTACTCTTTAAGTCAGAACCTTTCTCTGGAAATGCATTATAGCTCCCAATTTTCTTACTTATAATCGAGTATATACTGTATCAAACAGGATTGTCAAGAGCCCAAATCCAAGAGGCAAAATTTATGACAGCAGGTGTAAATTCACCCAAAAATTGTAGACCACAATCCAGCAATTAGGAGAGGGGGTTTCCAATTGGAAATGAAAGGAGATTTCGCCGAGCGGAGAGAGATACGAAAATTTTTGTGGGTATTTCTTAATAAAACATCAGGATATTCATTAAACTAGAGGCTCAGACACTGAGCCTGTATCGCTCACCTGACAAATTGCTGAAGCAGGTTTTTTGATGATCTGCATGGTGGCCATGTTTTTTAGGTGAATTTCCCATAGGGCCAAAATAAACTATGTTCTGTGCTGGCGGCCATGTTTTTTTTTTTGGATCCGAAAGAAATGACCAATCTTTGTTAAGGACCTTTAGTACATCACTCCTGTAAAGCTTGGTTCAATTTGCATCAGCAGTTTCAGAGCAGAAGAAGAAAATGTGAATTTTCCCATAAGGTCCAATGTTAAACCTTAGTTCTGCGGTGGCGGTCATGTTTTCTATCCCATCAGAAAGAAATGAGCAATCTTTGTAAAGGACCTTCCATACATCATTCCTGTAAAGTTTGGTCGAATTTGCTTCAGTGGTTTCAGAGGAGAAGATGAAAATGTGAATTTCCCATAGGGCCAATGTTAAACTATCTTCCGTGCTGGCGGCCATTTTTGTTATCAGATCAGACTGAAATGAGCAATCTTTGTTAAGGACCTTTAGTACATCATTCCTGTAAAGTTTAGTTGAATTTGCTTTAGTGGTTTCAGAGGAGAAGAAGAAAATGTGGATTTTCCCATAGGGTCCAATGTTAAACCTAAGTTCCGTGCTGGCAGCCATGTTATTTATAAGATTGGAACGAAATGAGCAATCTTTGTAAAGGACCTTCCATACATCATTCCTGTAAAGTTTGGTTGAATTTGCTTCAGTGGTTTCAGAGGAGAAGATGAAAATGTGAATTTTCCATAGGGCCAATGTTAAACTATGTTCCGTGCAGGCAGCCATGTTTTTTATCGGATCGGAACGAAATGAGCAATCTTTGCTAAGGACCTTAAGCACATCATTCCTGTAAAGTTTGGTAACATTTGCTTTAGTGGTTTCAGAGGAGAAGAAGAAAATATGAATTTTCCCATAGGGTCCAATTTTAAACTTAAGTTCCGTGCTGGCGGCCATGTTTTTTATCGGATCGGAATGAAATGAGCAGACTTTGTAAAGGACCTTCCATACATCATTCCTGTAAAGTTTGGTTGAATTTGCTTCAGTAGTTTCAGAGGAGAAGATGAAAATGTGAATTTCCCATAGGGCCAATGTTAAACCTAAGTTCCGTGCTGGCAGCCATGTTTTTTATCGGATCAGAACGAAAACAGCAATCTTTGTAAAGGACCTTTAGTACATCATTCCTGTAAAGTTTGGTTACATTTGCTTCAGTGGTTTCAGAGCTGAAGAAGAAAATGTGAATTTTCCCATAGGGTCCAATGTTAAACCTAAGTTCCGCGCTGGCGGACATGTTTTTTATCGGATCGGAACGAAATGAGCAATCTTTGTAAAGGACCTTCCATACATCATTCCTGTAAAGTTTGGTTGAATTTGCCTCAGTGGTTTCAGAGGAGAAGATGAAAATGTGAAAAGTTAATGGACGGACGCCGCACGAAGGACGACAGACGCCAAGTGATGAGAAAAGCTCACACTGACCCTTTGGGTCAGGTGAGCTAAAAATACATGATTGTCCAGAAACCAGAGGCTCCGAGAAGCCTGTATCGCTCACCTGGCTTCAGTTGCCACAATCAAGGTAACATTGTAAGTTATACAGTTGATCTTCAGTTTCTCAAACTTTTGTAGATCAAACACCTCCAATATCTTGAACTGTTTTTAAAGTCTGATCATGTTTTACTTTAATTCTTTGTAGGGCTTTTTTGACAAAAACGTTCTTGCTAAGGACCACTTTCGACACCAGTTTTGAAGTCAAGATGTCATTTTGCAAATGGCAGTCAACAAACAATTTTCAACATTGGTTTTGAAGTCGCAACATCAATATCTACTTGGAAATCAAATTTCATTGAAATCGGACAATGTTGAATTTTCCCGCCTTTTTTGGTGGCTTTTTTGAAAATGGCGGTCAACAAACAATTTTCAATACCGGTTTTGAAGTGGCAACATCAATATCTATTTGGAAACCAAATTTCATTGAAATCGGACAATGTTGAATTTTCACGTCTATTTAGGCGGCCATTTTGAAAATTGCGGTCAAGGAACAATTTTCAACATCAGTTTTGAAGTCGCCACAGCATGGAAAACATTACATCAATTTACACTTAACCTTCATCTTCTATAGTTTTGGAAATAAAAGATGAAAAACACGAAAATTTCAAAAATTTGGTGAAAAAAGGGCAATAACTCCTACAAGGGTTTATGGATTTTCTTCAAAATTTCAGGGGGGTGGGGGTAGATCTTGATATGCTAAACATTTTTGCAATTTACACTTGACCTCTATCTGTTACACTTTTTGAAATAATAAATAAATAAACAGCTGCGCCAAGTCGCATGATACGCCCGTAGTCACCCCTTCAAAACTTTAAGTGATTAAAGAATGTGGTTCTCAATTTAGAATACACCTATAACTACCCAATTAAGCATGATATCTCTTTAATAAGTCAACCTGCAAAGTTTGAAGTGAGCTGATCAAACTATTTATCAGTTAGAGTGCATTACGTATAAAATTGCCTTAAATTTGAAAATAAAGTCCCATAACCCTTGCAAGGAAAATAGAAATTTCACGTAAAAGTATACGACCATGAAACCATCATATCCAATACCTTTACAAAGTTTGAAGTGAACTAGCCATAGGGTTGTCAAGTTAGAACATGACATGTGAAAAATTGCCTTAGAATTCATAAATAAAGTTCCATAACTCTTGCAAGAAAAATCAAAATGTCACGAAAAAGTAAACAAATCATGAGGCCATCATACCCAATATCTTTACAAAGTTTGAAGTGAATTGGTCAAAGAGTTGTCAAGTTAGAGCGTGACATGTAAAAAATTGCCTTAAAATTGACAATTAAAGTCCCATAACTCCTTCAAGATAATCGATTTGTCACGAAAAAGTATACAGATCGTGAGTCCATCATACACAATACCTTTACTAAGTTTGAAGTGAATCGACCAAAGGGTTGTCGAGTTAGAGCGCGACATGTAAAAAATTGACAAATGAAATCCCATAACTCCTACAAGAACAAGACCAATTACATGTCTGGACCTGCGTCACCGTCTCTCATGTTCAACTTAGAAAGTTTGTTTGTTTTTTTTTTTCAATCTAACAGAATATCATGTATAGGTTTACCAATTCAAACAAGTATTCATTTACCTTATTACCAAAAATTCTTCAAATGCANGATACCTTTTTTGGAAGGGACCATCTAAGGACCATTGTGACTAAGTTTGGTTATAATTGGACTGGTAGTTTCTGAGAAGAAGATCTTTGAATGTTTACCCATAGGGTCCAATGTTAAAACTATGTTCCCCCATGGCAACCATTTTGGATGAGGTACGGACCTGCCAGATACTTTTTTTGGAAGGGACCATCTAAGGACCATTGTGACTAAGTTTGGTTATAATTGGACTGGTAGTTTCTGAGAAGAAGATCTTTGAATGTGTTTTCCCATAGGGTCCAATGTTAAAACTATGTTCCCTGCTGGCGGCCATCTTGGATTAGGTACGGACATGCTGGATACAATTTTTAAAGGGGACTATTGTGACCAAGTTATGTTCCAATTGGCCCAGTGGTTTCAGAGAAGATCTTTGAATGAAAAGTTTATGCCGGACGGACAGACGACGGACGACGGACGGACGACGGACGCCGGACGCCAAGTGATGGCAAAAGCTCACCCTGGCATAGCCAGGTGAGCTAAAAATGGCAGTCAACGAACAATTTTTAACATCAGTTTTGAAGTTACGACATCAAGACCAATTTGGAAACCAAATGTTACTGAAATCGGACAATGTTGAATTTTCACGTCTATTTTGGCGGCCATTTTGAAAATGGCGGTCAACGAACAATTTTCAACACCAGTTTTGAAGTTGCAACATCAATATCTATTTGGGAACCAAATTTCATTGAAATCGGACAATGTTGAATTTTCCCGCCTTTTTTGGCGGCCATTTTGAAAATGGCGGTCAACAAACAATTTTCAATACCGGTTTTGAAGTCGCCACAGCATGGAAAACATTTCATCAATTTACACTTAACCTTCATCTTCTATAGTTTTGGAAATAAAAGATGAAAAACACGAAAATTTCAAAAATTCGGTGAAAAAAGGGCAATAACTCCTACAAGGGTTTATGGATTTTCTTCAAAATTTCAGGGGGGGTAGATCTTGATATGCTAAACATTTTTGCAATTTACACTTGACCTCTATCTGTTACACTTTTTGAAATAATAAATAAATAAACAGCTGCGCCAAGTCGCATGATACGCCCGTCGTCACCCCTTCAAAACTTTAAGCGATTAAAGAATGTGGTTCTCAATTTAGAATACACCTATAACTACCCAATTAAGCATTATATCTCTTTAATAAATCAACCTGCAAAGTTTGAAGTGAGCTGATCAAACTATTTATCAGTTAGAGTGCATTACGTATAAAATTGCCTTAAATTTGAAAATAAAGTCCCATAACTCTTGCAAGGAAAATAGAAATTTCACGAAAAAGTATACCGACCATGAAACCATCATATCCGATACCTGTACAAAGTTTGAAGTGAACTAGCCATAGGGTTGTCAAGTTAGAACATAACATGTGAAAAATTGCCTTAGAATTCATAAATAAAGTTACAGAACTCTTGCAAGAAAAATCAAAATGTCACGAAAAAGTAAACAAATCATGAGGCCATCATACCCAATATCTTTACAAAGTTTGAAGTGAATTGGTCACAGAGTTGTCAAGTTAGATCGTTACATGTAAAAAATTGCCTTAAAATTGACTATTAAAGTCCCATAACTCCTTCAAGAAAAATCGAATTGTTACGAAAAAGTATACAGATCGTGAGTCCATCATACACAATACCTTTACAAAGTTTGAAGTGAATCGACCAAAGGGTTGTCGAGTTAGAGCGCGACATGTAAAAAATTACCTTAAAATTGACAAATGAAATCCCATAACTCCTACAACAAAAATCGAATTTTTACGAAAAAGTATACAGATTGTAAGTCCATCATACCCAATACCTCTGCAAAGTTTGAAGTGAATTGGCCAAATGGTTATCAAGTTAGAGCGCAACATATGAAACGGACAGACAGACAGACAGACGGACGGACGGACAGACAATCAGACATTGGTATACCATAATACGTCCGTCATTAGACGGGCGTATAAAAATGCAAAAATTTTGAAAATTTAACGGAAAAAGGGCTATAACTCCGAGATGGGTTTCAGATTTTCTTCAAAATTGCACAGTGGATAGATCTCATCATGCTGATCATTTTTACACCTGTCAGATTTTTTATATCTGTAACGGTTTTCGACTTATTAGCCAAAAACTGCAATTTACCCTTATGTTCTATTTATAGCAATGGCGGCCATGTTGTTCTACAGAGGGACAAACTGAACATCAGTTTGAGAAGCAATATCCTGATGATGATTCAGGCCAAGTTTGCTTTAATTTGGCTTAGCGGTTTCAGAGGAGAAGATGTTTGAAATTGTGGACTGACGGACGATGGACGAGGGACGCATAGTGATGGCAATAGCTCACATGGCCTTTTAGGCCAGGTGACCTAAAAAGGGGGGTTCCAACCCACAGAACCCCCCTCTGGAGTCTGGATCCACCAATGCACAATGGTCCTGACTTGGTACAGGCAATTCAAAAGAAATGCTGGGTTATACCTGTTTTCTGGCATGCCAAACCTCCCCTTCCATTAGGACAGTCACTCAACAGCAAATGCTATTGACAGGTAGTAAGATATCATTATCAATATTTTTTTGTTTTTGTTTTCTTATGACTTTTTTCGAGTGGGAATTTCACAGCAGAGAGACAACTAAAGGAAAGGTTCACATGAACTTTAAGGCCAGGTTAGCTAAATCGTGTAAGAATCATGACTTTATTGTAAAAGATCTAAAAATAGTTCACATGGACTTTATTAAAGGCCAGGTTAACTTAAAACTAATTCAAAACAATGTTCCAGTCAAAATCATGGATTTATTGGATAAGTAATAGTTTAAAATGACTTTAATGCAAGTTGAGTTTAAAACTAATTCAAAACATTGTTTAAGGTCAAAATGGCCTTTAAATGTAAGGATATATAACTAAGAACAGCAACATCTACCATAAAAGTAGATTCTATTGTTGGCCTCATAACATAAGAATACACCCCTTTATAATTTTGAACTGTTACAACACATTTCAACTAACCTAAAAGTATTTCATCTGTTTGCCTTATAATATAAGGAAAGGATAATTATTACTCAGAACAGTGACAACTAACCTAAAAGTTTTTCCACAGTTTTTGTCATCTGTGTTCCTGTTGCCAGGTTATACTTCAGTCTATCTACGTCAATAGCTACAAGTTGTTCTCCATATTTGTTTGGCATAGGATCGTAACTACCGATGCATTCTTCGTATTTCCCATTTCTAGGTGCTCTATTTTTACACACTACAAGGTGATAAAATGGTCTGTTTGTACAGCCATGTAAAGCCATACGAATAATAAGATGTGTACTTCTGTCTGGTATTCTGGGCATCTGAAACAAAGTGTAGCATCATTTTGTTAAATTGTTGGAAGGCCACATCGAATTCATTAGTTTTCTAATCCCAGCACACCCCATTAA